>JAPYZS010002103.1:0-19406 GCA_030522925.1 Trissolcus japonicus
TTGCAACTTTAAGATGTAACTTCCGATTGTAGGGTATAATCTTTAGAATCACGAGAATTGTATAAATTACATACAGTATAGAGAACAAGCCTATTTTTTTCGTACATTTTGATATCTATAATTTGAAAAAAAAACATGTCTGAAGGTTTCAAGTTTTAAATTCATCAAATTTTTTCTAACTTTCGAGTATTCATCTTGATGAATATTTTTTAGGGAGAAGGTAGTTTATCAGGATCTGGTTCAGGATCAGGTTCAGGCTCTGCAGGTGGATCGTTGGGAGGAAATATTGGTGGCGGATTTGGTGGTCACTTCGGTGGTAGTAAAAACGGTCATGCCAGTGGAGGACCAGTGGTGGAGCCAGTGGTGGACTCAGTGGCGGATTGAGTGGAGAAAACTCTCTGGTAATTTTCAATTCAATTGAAAATTGAAAGTATTAAATCAAATTATCATTCAAAAATTCAAAAAACGTTTGTTTTTTTTAGGGTGGATCTGGAGGCTTATCAATTTCTCTGGAACACTCTGTAAGATATAATTGAGTTTTATGAAATTTATTATGTTTTTTTGCCAAATATCTTATTCAATCAAATCTGACTTTGATATAAAATTGATTTCGAGCTGTACGTAATGTAACTTATATTTTTTTAGGGAGAAGGTAGTTTATCGGGATCTGGTTCAGGATCAGGATCTGGTTCAGGTTCAGGTTCAGGCTCTGCAGGTGGATCGTTGGGAGGAAATACGGTGGTCACTTAGGCGGTGGTAAGAAAGGCCATGGCAAAGTTAGCGGTAAAGGAAAAGGAGAAGCCAGTGGTGGTGCTAGTAGCGAAGCAAGTGGTGGTGCCAGTGGCGGACTTAGTTTAGGTGGGAGTGGCGGATTGAGTGGTGGCGCTAGTGGTGGACGCAGTGGTGAAGGAGTACGTCTATCCTTCAATATTTTCAAAAATTTGGTCTTTAATCATTTTTTATAATAATTTTTCAAAAATATTTTAGGGCTTGAGTTTTGGTCTCAGCGGTGAAAAGTCTGGATCGGTACGTTTATCAAACATTAACTTTAAAACTACTTGAGTTTGCTCGAATAAATAACAAGATAGTAAAAAACGCATTTAAATTATTATGAAATTGTATCCGTGATTTTAGGGTGGTGCGTCAATCGGCGTTCAAGGACACAGAAGCCACAGAAATAAGGGCGGACTTTCAGGTGGTTTAACCGGTGGTTTGAACGGAAGAGGCAAAACCGTAAGTTCACATCAATGAATTTCAATTTAAACTGATTTTTATATTCTTTTTCTGTTAATTACATATCTGATAATTTTATAGTTCAAAGTTAAAACTGAATCGGCTAATGGCAAAGCAAAAGTATAAAGCAAAAACAATAATTCGAAATCACAATGTGAACAAATTATTGATACAACAATTACCATTCATTAACAATTATTATTTTTTTTCATTCCAGTCATCTTCCGGAAATGCTGGAGGAAGTTTCAAAATAGGATCCTAAACTTAGAATAACATCTCTTATGTTGACAAAATTAACTGACGAAAAAACGTATCATTAACTTGAAGCAATGACATTCTTCCGTCTTTAAAAATAAAGATACATTTTATGTAAAATAAGACTAAATAAATTAATTTAACTTGTAAACTCTTATTTATTAATTATACAACCTTTGTCTTTATATGCGAATAAAAAAGATTATTGAAAACGGACACATCTTTAAAAATTATTTGTTTATTCGTTCCTTACTTATATATAATATACATTTGTTTAATTTATTAGACACCTACAATTCTTTGTTCATATAGAAATTAACGTACAAAAATGATTAAACCGATAATATGTAATTGTTTTGGTAAAATTTATTTAATGATAATCCGAACGTAAAAATAAATAAAAGTATATAACAAAACATTCAAGTTTTGACAGGTTTTCTAATTTTACTGTTTATACACGAATGAATTTTTGTTACGATGTAAATTTATAATAGAGGATTCGTTTTTCCGTTCGCTGTTATGTATAGTTTTAGATTTTTGCCTTGAAATTGATAAGCAAAACTATGACTACTCAAATATTAATCCCAGGCTTGAGCTATATTTTAATAGTTCATCACTTTCATCCTGAAAGCTTTTCCTTGGAACTGGTTTGCTGCGATGTTTGTTATGTGTGGACTACAATTGTTATCCTCGTCGCTATTTTCGTCTTCGTCTTCCTCAGGGTAACCGCCTAAACGATCCTGATAGTCATCCAACTGAAAAACGTTTGAACAATGAAAATAATATCACCACTCATTTTTTATCAGGTTTTCCAACTAGATTGAAGTTTTTCCTTAAGACGATCTTGTCCAAGAACAATTACCTTGTAAAATTTCATTTCTTAAAATTTTGTTCTTTGATCATTTAAATCAATATTTTCATTGAAAAATGCATCTAATTAATTCATGATTTGTATAACTATTAACAAAAATATAGTTTAACTATTTTGTTTCAATCATGCTACGTCATGAATCATGCTCATGATGACTGATTCATGCTAGCAAAATGTCATTAAAAATTGATCGGAATGGCGAACGAATTCAAATGTTTGATTTTTTTCTTATGATCAAATGATGTTCATAAATATATATAACCATATTAACGAAACAGAATAGGACAAGAGTCCGAAACGAGGCCGACAAAATATACGAACGAGAATGCACACATGATCGAGAATGTATTAATCCTACATAGCACATGAATATTTCACATTCATTTACCAGGGCTAACTCACATGTACAGCAGCTATGGAAAATATCTCACCGCTGTCACTGCTTTTTTATACAGGACGTTTAGCTAGGCCTATAAACATTTTTTTAAATAAAAAAAGTCTAACTAACATATTATCCTATATGAGCTATCCTATTTTATGACCTATCTCTTCTTACAATTTTAATTTAACCAAAGCAAACTAACACTGTAGTCAATTTATATATATCAAAAAATAATTGGTTAACTTCATAAAAACATTGTTCAGTATATGTGCTAGACTGATAAATGTTTAGTAATACTGCTGGAGATAAATCAGAAGCCTTGTTTGAACAAGATATATAAATACAAAATTGTCGGATTTTTATTCAAATGAAACTTGGGAGGAAATTGAAAGATTAATACTTGTGTACTTACGTCAACGTCTCCTATCATTTCTTTTGTTGATACGGTCGTGTCAATTCGGCGAATGCTACCCTGATGAATATCCACGTCAAGTTTCAGACACTGGAATCGTCTGAGAAGGAATACTATGGGAATAGGTGCTATTCCTATCAAGATGATTGCTATTGCAATTGCTAGTATCCAGTTTGGGTAATTTGTATGAACTGTCGCTCCCTGGAAAAAGATGTATGTTAGAGAAACAATAAAGATGAAATTTTATTACGTATTGGATTCGAAGCTTACCAAGTTTGCGTTCCATGCAGAGTAAGTAGGTTTTTTAAGAAACATTGAAACAATACTTGAGAATAAGATACAGAACATGATAATGGGTGCTAAGAATCTCCATGTTAGTTGCCAGTACCATCCCGGTTTGTAGCCAGTCATTTCGGCAATGTCTTTTGTGAACCTGAAGCAATCGTGAAATTTAAATATAACAATTTATCAATTTATTATATATTATCATTTTAAGGTTGTTATAGCAAAATTTGATTGTTACAGAAATGAACAATTTATTATTTTTAATAATTTTTGAATCATAAGCTATTCATTTTTGCAAAGGTACACATGCCTATCAGACGCTAAAATATCAGAAGCTAAAATAACATGAAAAATGGCAACCGAAATTTAACAGTTGATAATCAGTACAGTTTAAAAGTATATTGACATTATTGTAATTATAAATATTGTACATAAAAATGAAAGTGTACTTTCAAAAATTCTTGATTAACTTGAATACAAGTGTTAGATTTCATAATTAAAAAAAAACTTAACAATATAATAGTTACTTTTTACTATGGCACTTATTTGATAATCAATTCAAATCATTTTATAACAATCTGTATAAAATTTCACATTACAACTGTGAAACTTTATTATTTTAGCCTAGAATTTTCAGCCTAAAACACTAAGATTTTTGTATCAGGGATAAGAGCGAGATATCATGTGTACTACGCGGCTCAAGAAATTATCGTTGTTAAGACAAAATGCCAATATTTTATTCAAATAATAATAAAAAAAACATGAATCTGAATCTAAACACGAAAACAATAATTTACTATCAAAACTTGAAGCTAATCAAATATGATTCTGAACTATTTTCATATGTACTCGGTAACTTGCTTGCTATAACAACTTATTTAAAATGTGGACAATTCATCAATGTTACATACTTTTCGTGCCCATATATAAAAATAACAGACAGCATTTCCATAAGTGCTACCATCACAAGACCGATAGTTCCAGCGAAACTATCAAACATTTCTAACCAATACTCTCCAGCGCCAGTACAAAATATCAGTCCAACGCAGAAACAAATCAAACACACAATCCCTGAGAAAAGTTGAAGCCGTTATGAATGAATTTATATTGATTTTAAAAATTGAATGATAATAATTTTAATTCTCACCAGTGATGTACTGTTTTTTAATTCGCTTGAACAACTCAATATCGAAGATAACGCAAAGCATGCCCTCAAGAATTCCAATCTGAGATCCCAAACCAAGGGCTAGTAACATCATGAAAAAAATGCAAGCCCAAAAGGGAGCCCCTGGTAACTCTACAATCGCTTGTGTAAAAACTATAAAAGCCAGTCCAGTTCCTTGTGCAGCCTGAAAATCAAAATATACCTTTAGAAAAAGAAAAGTCTTACATGAAATACGTTTCCATGCTAGTTTAATTTCAGAAAGTTTTTCATTTCGTTTTGTAAATTAGAATGAGAGGTTTTTAGTCAAATTATAAAAATATCAATTTCTACTTACGCTGTCCAATTGTTCGCTTAAACTACATTTCTCTAATGTTATATTTTCTGCTAAAGCATTCAAGTGAAGATTATCAACTGTTTGCTTGTATTGCTCTTCAGTGGAATTAATACTTAGAAGTCCATGTTCAATGAGCAAGTTGCGGTTACTGTAATTGTATTTGTGTTTTTAAAAATTTATCTCATCTTAAATTCTTTTACTAGTTTCATTATATCAGATTATATTAAATTATATTAACCCTTTAAGGATGGAGTTTATTTTGTGTTTTATTACATTTTCATTAGTTACTTATATTTTAAAAAAAATTGAAAAACGCTCGGCAGGGTTAAAGAGATTAAAGGGTTAACATTTTAGTTTTTGTTTGCAATTCAAGTTGTACATTATTATATGTATATATTATAAAAATACCTATCAAGGCACTTGTCGACGTTGGACATCGCCTTAAAACCGAGAATGGCGAAGACAACGACGCTGGCGTAAATAGCAGTAAAAGCATTGCATATGCTCACGAGGATAACGTCCCGAACACAATTGTTATTTTGAGTGTTGTAGCTTCCAAAAGCTATGAGTGATCCAAATGCTAGGCCAAAGCTGTAGAAGACTTGCGTTGCGGCATCCAGCCATACTGTCGGCTCCAAAAGTTTTTCCACCTTGGAAGATCCAAAATTTGTGTTAGACAAAAATTGACAGACGCAATTTAAATATTGTTTCTAAATAAATTCGGCAATTCACCTTTGGAGTATACATGTGCACTAATCCGGCGCCTGCGCCTTTGAGTGTGATGCCACGAATAAAAAAAATTGTGAGAACCAGGTACGGAAATAGGGATGTGAAGTAAACCACCTGCGAATAAATAAAAAAATGATGATTAATGTCGTTTGAAAAGACCCAGAATGAAAATGAGATTTAGTTTTCAAGAGGTACCTTTCCTGATGATTGTATCCCTTTCATCACAATGAAGAATACTACGATCCAACTTAAGAGAAGACATATCACTATCCACCACTTGAGACCCTGACCATCGTCGATAGAAGGTGCTGCGTCTAATGTCGTGCGATACCAAAAATATGCAGTCTCCGAACTTTTGGCACATTCTTCTACTGGCTTATCGTTTACAATTGGACAAGAAGCCCAAGGCAACTTTTCCTGTTTAAATTATGGTTAGACATTTGGTTTAACAAATTTTCAAAATCAAACAAATCCTGACAAATGATACTATTCTATCTATCTCAAATGTGTGGGATGTATTCATATTATCCTATTATCATTGTAGTTTGAACAAACTTTTCAGCAACAGTTTTTGCTTATCACACACAGTTTAGTTATCAATTTATCTATTTTTTCTTTTTTCAATAAATTTTAATTGCTTAAATTTTGAATGAAAATAAACGAGAAATACTCACTCCAAATTTATACGTGATTGCCTAAACGAACATAAAAAAAGTAATCATGAATCGCTGTATTAGATAAAGAGTCTTAAATTTTTACACTCAGAAAATTGTTTCTTCTCTTTTCCTCATTTAGAAGAATAGTTATTCTCCATGAGAAATTCATTTGTTCCTAGTTGTCGTCACCGTTAAGTGCAAATTTCTTTTTTGTTCAACATAATCAGATCAACTTATGAAAATATTCTGATTTGATGTCTGATCAAAAATGATGATTTCAATTGTAAGAAAATGTGATACATTTGTGATGAACGTTTGAGTTTGAGAATGAAAGTGTATGAATCCTGTAATCAAAATGATTTAAACAGCCATCTGATAATTTAATTCATAAAATACGTATGTCAAACAACTGTTCTATCGAAATGAATGAAGTCAATTGAACCAAAAAACAACTAAATGAAATTAACATAAAAATCATCAATCAATTCTAAAATGATGGGTTTTATTAAATAAAGATAAAAGAAAGTTGATTAGTTGAAATAATATAAAAAGTTGACGTAAAATGGTTTAGATAAAAAAAGTTAAATAGTGGCGAGAAAGGCTCACCTGCCCACCTCAGATCTAAATTGCTCGAAAATGAGTCCCTGCAGCGGTAGTGGGGACTACACCCCACTGAGTGCGATGCACGCTACAATGCCAGCACACACTCACGCTTTCGCCTGTAACAGACATTATTCACTGCGAACTCCACTGCATACGCAATGTTAAAATAGATTCACTCATCAATTGCATTCTTTGTTATTAATCTTTTGTGCCCAATAACAATTGAAATCGTTCCAATGTTTCATCCTCCAATATTTATCATTTATTATATATGCAATCTATATGTATATTCCCATCTACTTGATGGGGGATGTGTTCGGTTACAAAATGTTAAATTCTGTCCAGAGCATCTTTTCGAAAATTAATGAACGGATATTTATTTATAACATTATCTTGAAATTGTAATTAAAAAAAGTTAATGTCGAATTTTGATTAAACATTTTCATTAATAAAATAGATTACTGAAATAGAGCGACAGAGAAATTGTTTGCAAAAAGCTGATCGACCGCAATTGGCAATTACTAATAATATTCGGAACCATGCAGCGAGATCACAGATATTACCAATTTTATAAAAAAATTAGGTCACATTCATTGCTCCCTCCCAAATTCATTTATCATATAAAAGGTACATCTTCCAAAATAAGTAATAAAATATGATATGCGATGAAAAAAAAAGTTATAATAATAAATTTTCTGAGTGTAAAAAATAGTAGATAGTAAATAATAGTGACAGTTGTGTCCCAAACTTTCATACGTACTTGTAAGGACTGGAATAAATAGTAGAAGCACCAAGTTATGATGACGTTATAATACAACGCCACGAAGAAGGTTACGATACAGGATGCTATGCCTATACCACCGAGCCAAGGGTGTATTGTGTTCCAAACACCTAACGAACCCTGTCGCATTTTTTGGCCTAAACCTAGTTCTATTAAGAACAGAGGAACCCCTTCGAGTATTAGCATTACGAAAAATGGTATGAGGAAGGCTCCTAAAACAATTAAACAAGTATTTAAGATGAACAAATTATCCAAGAAATATTTTGTTTATTATTATGAATAAAGTATTTTATTCAATTCCGAAAGTTAAATAAAAAACTGTTGTAATTTACAATTAATTATGCAACTATTATTTTCTTCATGTTGTTAATCTATTTAGTTTTATTTATTCAAGATTTAACAAAAATATCATAAAGGGAAGTCGCAACAAGGTGATAAAAAAGTTAATATTTATTCCAATGAATAACTGCGAAAATCATATCATATATACTGATATTATGATTATGAAGAATATGATATAGCTTTGGCCACTGCATTTGCTTTCCAATCAATTTCACTTTCTTTAATTTTTTTTTGCCAACGCTAAAATAAAGCAAGATAATTCACCGGAAGATGCAATTCTAAAAGTTGTATATTGATATTGAAAGACATTGTTAACTGCCACGGCGGGTCTTTCGCAGAAAATCGATCGGTACGCTGTCCTCAACCAGTGGAAATTTCCATTGAGAATCCAAGATTCGTTCCACCCTACGTGTCGCGGATAAACATTCACGGACGGACAAAATTTTGTAAACAGGATTAGAGATTTTTCGAAACAAAGAAAAAAATAATAATAAAATTCGACAACAGAATCCATCAATTGTGCAAATATTGTTTTATGAATGAATGTTGTTTAACGGTTTGATTTAAAATTTATAAATAAAATTTGGTTCTGAGAAGAAAATAACGTTTGGCATTTACATCAAAATTAATATCTCTCAAAAAGGTGCCAAGTTTAAAAATAATTCCGGAACAGGACTCAAATAGATCCAATTGAATCCGCGTGTAGACCCAGCTAATTTAATGGCGTGTCTCGGAAGGGCTTGTTGTGATGTTTGTTTTGACGAGAAACGCGT
The DNA here is from genome assembly GCA_030522925.1 of Trissolcus japonicus. NCBI lineage: Eukaryota > Metazoa > Arthropoda > Insecta > Hymenoptera > Scelionidae > Trissolcus > Trissolcus japonicus. The sequence continues at coordinate 8,822 of JAPYZS010002103.1, forward strand.
ACTTCGGACGTCATTTTTACTACTAGTAATCAGTTTATAAGTGCAATGGGTCTATTAACACCAATGCTAATTCAATTCCATGCTTGCTTGTGGTACATCTTGTTTGCACTTGGAGATTTCATTGATTCTATTCTCACATGCAACAGCGTGGAATTAAATTTTATTTTTAAATCCATGGAGACACATAGTCGGTTTAAATTTAATACACTACGTTGCAGTTCATTTCTTATTATAAATTGCTATTTATTATTATAACCTACTACTTTTATATTTTCAAAGCGATACTAAGTGATTTGAATCTGTTTATTTTTTTACCCTAAAAAATTGTATTCAAAATATGGTTTAATAATGTTCTCTTAATCATCCGGCAAAAAAAAAAAAAAAAAAAAAAAAAAAAAAAAAAAAAAAAAAATGAAATGAAGGCGGTTTTATAAACATATAAACGTTATTGAACATTGCAAACATTTAATGTCTGAGAAAAACTGCGACACGAGTTCGTGGAATACTCCGTTCCGTATCATTGAAATTATTCATTGTTTTAATGCACAAAGTGTCAACGAAATTTCAATGCTGATGATGACGACGAGTTGTGCGCAACGTCACGTTACATCTTCCTCCGCTATTTTTTATAAAGAGATAGAAAAAAAGGAGTATAATTTTTTTATGATGATGCTCTCTGGGTTACATAAGCACGATTTTAAAAAGATTTCAAAAGAAACGATTACGGAAAAATCTTACTCACAATTTTACTGTAAAATTGAATATTCAACGTTATAAATAAAAACAAAAGTTAAATTTAGAAAAAAATTCAGGAATCATACAAAATGAAAGAATTTGTGTTTTCAAAACACTCTGCAGTGAACATCGTTATGTACTATTCGGTGCCATCTTCACCAGCCCCGCATGCGCACTAGTACAATAATACAATTTGTTATCTTATAACATCGGGTTAAAATTTAAATTTGTTAACGAAAAAAAAAAAAAATACATCTTATAAAAGTGCAATCTTATTTTCATAACATAAATCGATAATCATCTATAAAAAGTTATCCGACAAATGTCAACTTCTGCATCACTGCTCATTGAATCTCCCCCGAAAACTAATGATTGTTATGTATGTTAAAAATGTCTCCGCATCATTTTAAGATTGCTTATTGATTGTTCTTCGTATCGATGTAACACGGTTACAGTGCTCTATATTATATGTACACTATAATTTGATTACCCAAGATACATGGAAAAGTTTTAACATTAAATTAACAATTAATTGAATTACGGTCTCTAAATTATATAAACACACAATCCCAACTTGAATATAAACAAAGATCGCAAAGTTTATGTGATGTTTAATTTGACAATATGAAACGTTCAATCAATTCTGAAAGTTTATTTTAGTTACAAACATTCCATTCATAAACTAGACATTACAAAAGAATTGAATTAATATAAAAGATTATGTCATAACTAAACAACAGTTGAAAAAAATTGTCGTTAAAAATTATTATTGCAAAAATGAAATTGAGAAAAAAAATGTGCACACCAACCTCCTCCATTTTGTTGGCAAAAGTAGGGAAACCTCCATATGTTGCCGAGACCAACACTGTACCCGATGATACTGAGGAAAAACTGCATCTTGCCGCTCCATTCTGCCCTGTTTTGTTGTTTGGTACCCTTCGGGACGTCAGTGGTGTTTTGATTGTTTGGAACGGTGATAGTAACGTTTTGACTCCTGGGGCGGTCTTCGTTCAGCGGTGCCAGCTCGTGTCCATTCCTAGGAGTCTCCGACTTAATCACCATTCTCTCTTGGAACCCAATTCGTGTCTCGTTATTGGCAAAAAGTTATCGATCCTTGGCGCGAATGTCAATCAAGATTCAACACAGGAACTATTAAGATCCAACTCACAGAATTATAATCGAGGGAGAAACCCAAGAGGCAAAATATCGGATTTCAATTACCGCCAAAAGATAGAGAGAGAGAGAGAAAGAGCGAAATGAGAAAAAATTACTAATACTGCTGGAAGAATGGTCGGAGAATCGTGATTGTAATCGGCACGTTGCAAATAGCAGATTTTTGCGTGCTATGGGAGAGCTTATCAATGACACTCCAGGCTTAATCCACGATGATTTACGATAGTGGAAAAGTGCGCTTTGCTTTTTCCAGATTCGCTCAACGCTTTATCTTCTAGACGAGCTTCTTATATTTACAACGTTTAGAGTATATCGAGGTTTTTATCCTTCGGGGTTGAATGTACAATTAGGAAATACTGAGTTGCGTGGAGACTTAAAAAGCGATGTGCACCGTCAGTCAAGATCTGCTGAATTACTTGAACTTGATGGACTTGAGGTTTCGCAGACTCGTGTTGTATTCGGTGTGAATGTCGATTGGAACGTTCAATTGCGGTTCCATGTATACGAGTTGTAGTTGTGTTGTCGATGGCAATTTTTTTAACGCCGGAACATCGTTTTGATTTTTTTTTTTTTGACGACGGTCGTGACGCGTTTTACTTGAAAGCCGACAACTAACTGGATAGAGCAGGAACGAGGTTACCGAAATAGTCGCGCGGTTCTCCCCATCGGCCGGGAGCACGCGCATTCGCTAACAATTATGCTACATTCGGTTTTGTTGCACAGAACCCTCCGCTGGACGGGCGTGTGTCGCGTGCACTGCACCTCGTATTTACTCGAGCGCACTTCCAGTGGCGCTCTTTTTCTTCGATTAATTTTTGTTCATTAATGATGTTAACGTCATAATCGTATATCAAATTTACTCATTGTTTTGCCAGAGGGGTTCCAAAAGTCGCTTTTTGTTTCAGCGTCTTCGCAACAAGACAAGAACGAGAGAAAAAAGGAAATTGGAAAAGTTTTTGGGATTATCGATTCGCGTTCTAATGATGGCATTGAATTCAGACTCTTCATGAGGTTTAAATTCAAGAGAGATGAGCAACGTTGTGCGTGACCAGAAAAATAGGGGTTGAAACAACCGGTTTTTCGAAACTCAAACCGGTATTCACCAGTGTTTTGCAGAAAACTTATAAATAAATAATAGTTTACCGAGAGGAATTTTGAAAATTCAAATAAAATAGTTAAGATCATGAAAACTTATATTATTATTTTATTATTTCTCCGTTTGAAATCAAATCGTTGGATTTCTAATAATTTTGCTTGTAACTTATAACAACCCTCGTAAACTATACAGTCTATATGAGATAAGTTTATTTATCATTCTGATATTGTGGGGAGAAATTGACACACTTTCGCTTTCATTTCCAGAAAGAAGAATATCAATAAAAAAAAGTCATATTGAGATAAGTGAAATTGAAAAAAATGTAATAACGCCTTTGCACTTTTTCAAATTGTACATTAATAAGAACATATTTTTTAGTTTGAAAATGCTACACTGTTTTTTGCAATCTTTTATTAAACCTTTTTGTATTTTTAACATCTTTGATTCATTTGTGTAGAAAATTTCTGATTCATGACCTGTTGTGTAATACACTTTATACGCGAAAATTGAGCACATAATTTTATAGTCGCTTTGCGAACAATATTGCCCTGAACAACAATTTTACAATTTTCTCTTAACAGTTTCACTTACTAGCCTTCTTTTTGAAAAACTGTCTCTTCGGTCTAGCCTTGGGAAAAATTTTTCCAGAAGCACTGGATCCCGATTCCTGTGCATCTTTCAATTTTTTATGTAACGCCTGATATAACAATTGTGAATCATTTTTATTTCCCAGTAGTGCATTTATTTCTTCCTATAAAAATTTAAATTAAAAAAATTACTCTGATAATTGGTTTAAGATCAAAGACAAATGGATTATTCTAATTTTGTTTCAATTTAAAATTCAGCTGACATTATCGTAATGGAGAACAACAAGTACCTGAGTCATTCTTATGAGATTATCTAATGAAACTCCTTTGTTAAGAATGATCCTTAGATTTTTTGAATTGACTCCTGGAAGTTTTATAATGAAGTCTTGGATATTGGTGTTGTATTTTTCGCTTGTGATTTGGTTTTCGTTCGGATCCTCTGAGGCACCAATTTGGGCACAAACCACTCCATCTGGCTGCCCGCGTCCATGCTGAAAAAATTGTAAAAATAATTTAATGTTAATAATTAATCATTTTATTAACATTATATTTTATGTATTAAAAAATTGTATGACACAAATTCGAGTACCTTTAACTCTTCAAATAACTGCGCAGTTGCACTAGGACTTGGTGACCAAACAATTCTCAATTTCGGAAAATGCATTGTTAACAGTTGCAACTTGGCAGTTATGTCTATACTTCTCAAGTCCTTGCTAATGTAATAGTTGCTCTGAAATTAAGGACAAAAATATGAGATAATAAAGTTAATTGGCCTGAGTCGTGAACCAAGGTCATGTCATTATCGTTTGAATACAAAGGGATTTAACAAGTTTACTAAACCTGTAAACTGAAGGGTTTATTCTCATCAAACTCAATGAGTAGAATAGGTTTGGCGTAATATCGTGTCATCGCCACCGCTTGATTATAAAGCCTCCCGGAATTCAAAGATCCAATCAAGTCTGATATACTTTTACGTTCCACGCAGATTTCAGGCGATAAAATATAATCGCCAATCTAAAAATGTAATTGCTTTTTATTGGGAACATTACATTGATGAAAAATATATATCAGGTATAATGTTTTGTATATTATAATTAAATTAAATTCACTAACGGTTATGGTTATCGGTTCAATTTCTATTCCACGTTTGTGCAACAGAGAGGGCAGTTCGCTCCGAAATTCTCTCATATCAACAATTATTTTTGGTGCTACTTTTTCCTGTACATCTCCTTTGCGAGTACTTTGAGGTTCTTGTTCGACTTGTTGGAGCGGGATGTCAGTTTTTCCATCTTGCTCCACGGGTATTACCATCGTCTGAAGAAAAAAAGATTGTTTTTCCAATTATTTACTATTCACAATAAAAAAATGCAGAAGGGCGTGCAATATTACAGATTTCGTGTTGATTAACAAATCGAACGCTTCTTTTTCCTGACGTAATGATGTCAGATAAGCTTGTTCCTCCACAGATCCTCCGTAAATTAAAAAGTATATCTTCAGTTCTGCTGAAGGATTATTATTTTGGTAAACCTAAAACAATTTCAATATGCAATGGTTTAGATCAAACTGAATGTTGAAAATGTAACGTTTATTACATGGAGAATATGTTATTTTCTGCGCAGATACCTCCAACTGTCTCACTGCAGATATATCAGCAACATACATGACAATATATTTCGGTTGGAACTCGTTCAGTGATCTTTGCAATGACATTGGATCGCCATTCTTTTTCAATGACTGAATAACAAGCACCGGAGCACAGGTTGTTATCGTTGTCAAATCCAAATTTTCCATCTAAAAAGTAACGATATAAAATATGTTAATAATATTAATTAAAATTTGTCAGGTTTAATATGTTCAATTGATAGCAATTGACCTGTGAACAATCTTCATAATAATTCTGAAAAACTGGAGCATGTTGTTCTTCTTCTTCCAAGTTTTGACTAAGAGGCTGAGATAACGTCAAAACGTAACTCTCTTGCTCAAGTTCAACGTCAGAAAGATCAGTCTCCTCCTTAAGTGAAACATTCTCCTTCGTATCTGATTCACTTTTTTCCGAACTGAAATCCAAACATTCCCGGTCAATTTCGACTTTTATTTTAAGTTTTATGTGCCAGTCAATAATAGTCAACTTACTCATTCTCCAAAATTGTTTTCACTATTGTTCCACCTTTTTTGGTCAGTTTCTTTTCGACCTCTTGTTTAAGATGAGTTTCACCGCCTATCGTGAGGACATTTTTTAGTTGATTGCATGTGGAACTATCTTGAGTTAGTATAAGTACTTTTTGAGCTTGATCTGAACTTGCATCCCGACTGATGTTTCGATGCACTTCTGTTAGGATTTCAGTTAGGGCTGTCCACTTTGGATTAAGTTCTGGGATTACTTCTACGAATAAAAATAATCTTAATAATAATCGAAATATTATTATATGTAATTTTAGTAATGATACTTGTTCAGTCGAGTTGTGTACCATTGTTATCGTTATAAATTCTAGATCTCGCGTGTTTAAAGATATCATCGACGATATCCAACATCATCCATCCACTGCTTTTCATTGCATACTCCACAGTGCGTAAATTATTCAGTTTATCATAAAATGTCACAGCGTCCTGATTAGTCAAACACCTATATTGATAAAAGAACATTTTATTAATAAAATCAATAAATTATTCATTCAAGAGTTAAAATTTTTTCAACTTTCAAGCTTAATTTGAAATTTCATTGTTTACATTAGAAGATAACGAAGGGTTTTCATGTCCGCAATCAATTGTTTCGTTTTGAAACTTAGCTGATCCCAAATTGGATCTAATTGCCGCTGCAAGTGCTTGTGAAACTTTTTTGCAACCACATTCTCGACGCTTAATTCTTCCAGATCCAGCTTCAATAACAACAACATGTTTTCCAATCATTGGCCGTTTTCATGTTTAGTAGAAAGCGTGATAAAAATCTTAACTTACAGATTTATTCAGTCGTTTCAAATCTTTGACTAAAATATTAATCACATCCAAAAGTGCTGTTTGGATTTTGACCATTGTGGGTGTCAACTTTGCATGCAGTTCAATCACTTCAGGCTAAGATGACAAAATAAGAAAATTGTTACTTTTTTGCTAATCACGATTACCACTCATTTTTTTAAACGAGTGACTTACTTTATGTGCACTTAAATTATTATTAACAATCGAGTGGAATCTTGGCCACAGAAACAACTTATTTACAAACAGGCTCCTCATGACTTTTTCAACTTGTGAGAATCCAGACATAAATGCTAGTGCTGAGTTCGAAAAAGCTTTAATGAATCCAGTCTGAAACAATGACGACAGAAATTTTTATTGACTTTAAATTTTTATCTTAATAATGAAACGTTGACGTAATTGTAAAATTTGTGTCATTTACTTTGTTTTTCTGTCTATACAATCGAAGAGCGAATGCCTCTTGGTAAGAATTGAGGATGCTGTGAGCTCTATAAACTAGTATCCCTGTTACAAGATCAAGGGGCACTCTGTTTTTCAACAGGTCTACAACTAATATTCTTCCTGAGATGAAAAAAACTCCTCCTTCTAAATAAGTATTGATCCTAAAATGAATCAATTTTATTTTTATCTCATTCCATTATTGTTGAACATACAAATATACAGCATGTCTCGAATAACTCGTCTTTCAATAACTCGAAAAGTGAGCGTTGGAGAAAAAAATGTAAAAATACTATTAGAAATCTAAATTTTCTGAACAACTTTTGTTCTTGGGATATCCTGTATACATTGATAAAATGTTTTTATACCTTTCTTCGGATAAATTGTGAGCAGTTATGACCTGTGGCAACTTCAATACAGAATCTTTTTTCAATTGTTCTAGCAAATATTTTTCATCGTTCTCGTTGGTCCCTAAGACCAAGACTAAATTTCCAGGGTCGCTGTATACTTTCAATACATTGACAAAAACAGTCTCTAAACCCAACCCTCTGAAAAACCAGAAAAGCTTCCTTTTAATTATTGCAAAATAATTTGAAAAAAAAAAAAAAAAAAAAAAAAAACAATACCAAGTTCAACTTACTTTGCACAGACGACTAATCCGTCATCTTGCAAAATTTCTAAGAACATCTGATTCTCGTAATCCAACATGCTTGGTATTTTCATTTGCAATAGATTTAACCAGCAATTACGTTTTCGGACCTCATTAATTCGTCTTTCAAACTTGTTACACAAAATTGCAAATTTCCCTCCAAGACATAACTTAAAGCAGCTGACTTTTTGTATACAACTTTTCACAATGAAAACAACAGCGGCAGAATGTGTTCAAAAATGCGTACTTTTGCCACTAGTTGTAAACATTGATTATCTTTCTCTTTCTACTTATTGCTATAAAACAAGGACGCATGATATCTGCTGATTCTAACCTAACCTAACTGTGCTCTCTTCAGCCTGACACAAGTTTGACGTTTAGCGTCATAGCTGTCAAAGTGATCAAAATGTAGGTGAAACCAACATTCGATTGTTAACAATCTTGTTTACACGAAGTTAAACTTTGCAAACAATCAAACATAATATAATCTACACAATAAAAGATCACGTACCTCAGAATCTCAATCATTTGAATCTCAGTAGGATGAAATCTGTTAGCTAAGATAATTGTGAAAAGAATTTTAGATGGTTTGTACTTGCTTATTTAGTATAAACATTTTTGTATCAATTATTAACAATGGGAAAAACAACACGAGTGGTTGTTTGTGGGATGAAAGGCGTTGGCAAGACGAAAATGTTGGAACAACTGATTTATGGAAATGACGCACCAAACACAGTAGGTCTTTCATTTTAATTTTAAATGATTTTCCAAGACATTAACAGTGATTAATGATACGGATTGGTTTTAAAGGAAACATATCCAACAATCGAAGATATTTACGTAGCGAATGTGGAAAGTGACAGAGGAACAAAGGAAAAGATCCAATTTTACGACACAGCGGGGTTGGAGCCGTCGGTGAACTATGCCAGCGCCCAGCAATTGCCCCGGCAGTATTTGAGCTTTGCAGACGGTTACGTCCTTGTGTACGACATGGCAAAACCTGAATCATTCAATGTCGTGATGTCGCTCAAGACCGATATAGATAAAAGCAAAGATAAAAAAGAAACGATCATAATAGTAATGGCAAATAAGCCGCAAACAAACACAGACAACGTTGACGTGGGAAGGACAGCGCTCAAGAGTGAATTATGGTGTAAACAAAATAAAGTCAAATGTTTTGAAGTTGATTTATCAGACAGGGCAAGTCTGTACGAGGCATTTATTTATTTGTCATCCAAGCTGAATCCACCGCCAACTAAGAGTACGTTTCCTCAACTCACGATGGGACGCAAAACTGTCAAGACGGAAAATTCTTGAATACCTATAGTGAGACCGTTGTATTTATTTAAATGTAAAGGTTTTTTGAGACTGAATGTAACTGAACATAACAAGGAAATAAATTAATGTTTTCAAAAATGAATTGATTTTGTTTTGCTTCTCTTGTACAAAGATTCCCTAACTAAATTAACAAAACACGCGATTCTAATTCGCATAGTTTGTACTTTTGATCGAGAGCCAATTCGACTGATTAATCTCGTTTGATATGATGCATGATATTAAATGTTGACACTCCTTGATGCTTTTAATCACAAGTTAAATACTATAATTAACATATATAAATATATACCTGGCTATGGTTCCGTCCACGGTTTAATAAATGTTTCATGATTTAATATGAAATAAGGAAACAGCATTACCGTTTAAATAAAGTGAAAAAAGGTTTCCGCTGTATTTTTTAATTATATTTTCAAACTTTGAAAATAATAATAAAAAAAAGAAAACTACATTTTTCTTTGTCAGAACACATTATAAAACAAGTGATGTGTAATATAGAACAAACAGTTTTCGTCACAACAAATTAAAATAGAAAATAAAAAGAAACACAAAATGAAACGTGAATAGGTTAAACGCCAAAAAATAATGTTGAGTGTTAATTTGATACAAGAATAAATATATTGTAGGTTCTTTTTTTATTTTATATGAATAAAAAATACATTTTTACGGAAATTTATTAGGTTTTCGTACAAAATGTTATGCACTGTAGACAAATTGCCGGAATAAATAAATATATATAAAATATATTTATTCTCAACGTGATTATTGTGACGCGACAAATGAATGAATAAAAGTGTTAAAGTGTCAGTCAATTGTGAAACCAGTTTAAACATAATATAATTTACATTGATTTTCTTTACTCTTTCCTTTCTTTTTGTTTTCTTTTGGTCTAAAATACACAATTCTACGTTATCATCGCAAAATATAAATCGACCTTTAATTTTTAATTGCTAATTTAATTCTCTGCATTTCTGAATCGTACAGTAAAAAGTTTAACGACAAAACTACGTTTTCGATAACAATCCGCTATCAAAAGTTCAAGAGTATAAACCTTTTTTTAATACAAAGTTCAACTTTTTCAATTACTCCAAAATTCTCCCTGTCACAATAATTGATTCAACAACCAATCTACATATTATAAAACTTGATCAATATTTCTGAACGACTTGTTTTATACTTTTAACACGAATCCAAATTTAAAATTTCTATAATTGTAAATGTTTAATTGTTCCTTTAGTGTTTAAACATTACATAGAACTTTGACTTTATAATTTAAAAAAACGTAGTTTGTCATAATTATCTTATGTAATAGTATTTCTTATATATTTATTTTATATTAAAATTCTGATTATAGTGTCTAAGTTATACGCTTATTGATAATGAATTCGCAATACATCTCAAGTTATGTTTTTCTTTTAATGTTTATTATTGTAACATTTTTCAAATTAATTAAACATATTTGCAGACCCAAATAATGGGCCACCACAAATGTATATAATTTTTCATTTCGAAAATACATAAATGTGTGCTGCGTTACTTTAACGAATTTGTTTGCAAGTGGCTTTGTAATGCGTGCAATCATATATATTATATATATATATA
>JAPYZS010002104.1:0-10296 GCA_030522925.1 Trissolcus japonicus
CCTTTGTAAACGGTCTCGTGATTCTGAATAAACTAATTTTAACCCGTGAAATAAAATATAATTTCATTTTAAAGTATACAACTTGGAGAGAGCATAACAATATTTTGGATATTTAACCCTTCATTGGTATCGTTTTCGAAAGTAACGCGTTAGGTGTTGTGTGAGGGATTCTCCGCATATATTTTAACAATAATTATTTTTTTTTATGTTATGAAAATACATTTTTATAACCAGAAGAACAAGGTCCAGTTCGATCGAATTAATTTAGCATTTGTTTGATGAGATAACCTCAAAATGTAGAAAATTTTATACGCGAGTTTGGTATCGTAGTGAGGACGGCCCCGCATTTATCATGTTTTTGTTATTATTATTTCGTATAACACAAAAACCAAACAATTTAATTTCGTGAAACTAACCACCATTTATGTAAAAGTGTTGTCTCGAAAGGTACTAAAAATTTCAAATTAAAATGTTTATTCTATTTAGAGTAAATAAACAAAATATAAAACATGTGAGGGCAACGCTCATAGCGATACCAACGAAGGGTTAATTAGAAATACACATAAATGAAGATATTCAAAAATATAAACTTGATAAGTAGTAACAGTCAATTGAATATTTTATTATTGATGCTATTAACTATTCAAAGACATTTAATTCTTAGATACAAAAATCAGTTGTACTATCACATTTTATAAGATAGTACAGAAGAACTACATAGGTAATCATGAGAATGTTTTGAAACCTTCAGTTGGAAGTTCATTCTTCTAAAGACCTTAATTTCTGAACTTCGTAGCCATGTTTTCTTAGAACAGTATTTTACGATTTCTTAGGTTCACCAAAATTATATTTTTCGAATGTGACATTATGAAATCCATTATGTATACATGTGATAATGTTAATATCAAATTAAATAAAAATAACATACGATTAATATATACCACCCGGAAATAATGTGTGAGTAAAATTTAAAATTTAATATGAATTACACTTTAATAGTTACTGTTTATTTTTTTAAGTGAATGATTCTTTGAAACCTCGTGCTTTTAATAATCAAATTTTTACATCAATGTAGACTTAAAATAATTAATCAGTTTTCTGCACTTAACATACCATTTTTGCAAGCCTTTTCTTTGGTATCGCATGAGTCTGATGGAAAAAACAAATTCATTAATGGAGAATTCAATTTCTGTTGTAGATCATTTCTTAAGGTCGTACTAGACGAGTGGTTCAATGCTGCTCCGATGATATTAGTAAAACAGACGGATGTTTCATTGTGTATTTCTTGTGGATTTTTTGAATGCTCATCAAAAAAAATAAAACCAGTTCAAAAATTTATTAATTAAAAGTTATGTGTCTTCGTAATTTGTCAGTATAATTGATATACACTCAAGCTTCAATTTAGTGTAAAATAAACTTTTTTTAGTATGTGTGGGTCGTTAATTGTTTTGCGGAGTGTATATAGTTCTTGCCAATTTATATTATAACGATATTTTAAATATTGTCGGCCCTGAATTATTTTCTAATTGAAAATTAATCACGCTTGAAGAATATTTGTTATTTTCATCAGAAGTGATTTCTGTAGTTTCACAAAATTCTGTTTCTGACAAGTCGTATTCAAATTCATTCCCCTGCTCTTTTTGATTTATTTTGCAAAATTACTTAGAATAAAGAGTTACAAACACTATTATATAGCAACCCGGAATGAAATTTTATCAAAATAATATTCTGGTCAAACAAACATGTTTGCTTACCCACAGATGAAGTAAAATATTTGTCTCTGTAACGGACATTTTTTTGTATCAAAAACAACGAAAACAAATTCCACATATATTGAATATAACTAATTAAATTTGAATGAACCCGTTTGTAATTAAATTCGTTAATAAGACAATACGATTTTTTCACACTAAAACGAGACCTATTTATGTGTGATCGCAGTATTCATCACTATTTTCGCAAAGACGGACAAAACCAGTGTTGCCACTCTCAGTAAATATTTCCTGATGTATGAAGAAAAAATAATTTGCATTTCAAAGCGAGAAAACATCAATCTTAAATCGATTCATATGCTCCGATGATTTTAGCGACTTTTTCATTTGAATAACCATTTAATGAATTTGTTATCATAATTAAAAAATAAAATAGTTTCAATAAAAGCACGAGCAGTTTGTGATTTTCACAATTCGATTAGAAAATATAGAGATATTTATATTATAAATGAATTGTTCTATAAAAATTTTCTGATTGTGTTGTTAAATAATGTTTTTCTTTGTGTTTGGTAAACGAAAAACATTTATAAAAATTATTAAGAAAATAAACAACATCAATGAAAATTTTTTTTGATAATCTTGCCTAAAAAATTATGCATGTCAAATAAATAAATATTAAGCAATGGATTTAGAAAGAATATTCAATAAAATATGAATATAACCAATTTCAAGAATGAATTTTATCAAATCAAATCAGCTCTCTTTTTGGCATAAAATGTCCTGAAAAGTGTGATTACATAAATAAAAACATTAGAAATGATAATATAAATAAGTTACAGTCCATATTAACTTTATACGTAGTTTAATTGCAAATTGTAATTGATCGACCAAATTACAAGGCTCTCTATATTAAAAACTCTAATTCACTATTCTTTCATGAATATGCTAAATTTACACGAAAGTAAATCGTCTGATGTGTTTTATGTTGTTTGCAATCGAATAATTAAATACATAAGAAATCACTCAATTAACTGGAAAATTAATCAGTGTACAAATTAGTAATGACAACTCATTTTATAGTAATTTTTAGTTGATTATGCAGTAAGTTGTCGTTTTTTTATAATTTTGTACAATTTAAAAAATTATAAAGAATCACTGAATTGAATAGTCTGCCAGTCATTTTGGTCAAAATTAATAATGCATAACAATGGCAAATCGAAATAAATTTACACGGTGTGGTAGAATTTCGTGAATTATTCCTCATAATTGCTGTTTTTTATATAAAATGTCCTGAAAAGTGTAATCTAATCAATGAATAGTCCTAATAATTATCACTTTACATGAAAATGAAAATATTCGACGAATGCCATGACTGAATAAAATCGACGGAAATTTACAATATATTGTTATGCCCCAGGCATAACGCCCTTATTTTTATTAACAATTATTAATTAAAAATTTTTATTATTTAAATATCAAATTTCTTCTTTTTACTCAAATGACGGTGTAACCGTACACCGTCTGAGCGACATTCTGTCAAACTGCTGATCGATTATTAACAGCAGTTTGACTCCCAAATTCGGCCAACTCAGGCCCTTTTTTCAGCCCGTGGCAGCAGTCACCTTGATGAGAAATGCCTCCGGGAGGTGATCGCACCACCCACAATTAAGTAGGGAACCCCTTTGCGAGGGCGTACCCCTACGTTTAATAAAAACAATGAGCGCGCCTAAGAGCGCAGTTCCCCGCTAATTACGCTTAATTAACGGACCACGACTCGTATCTGTAAACAGCAAAGAGACCCTAATAAATATCATCCCAAAAGTCCAAAGAAAATAATTTTATTCCCAACCTGATAGCATAACGGCTATCTAAATTTTTGGTGAAAGCGGTTTCCAAAGAACCTCCCCAAAAACGGAACATCTTTTCAAAATTTTTTAAATCGCGGAGTGAACCACTTAACATCGAAAAAACCAGAAGCCAAACCAGAAGCGGAAAAGAAGCAAAGAAGCCAAGGGTCAAGCCAGGGTAAATTCCAAGGACCAGCAGCCAACAACTAGCAGCACCAAAAATGAAAACCAAAATATAAAGGATAACGCTAATATCCATTTGCCAGCCGCACTCAGCCAACTCACTTAGCTCGACATGCCATCAACGCGATCCCAACTTGCAACGGCACTCACGCGTCTGTTAGCGATTTCACGCGATCACTCCGACACATTTCTTCAAATCTGAGACCCGACGAAAAGACAAACTTATTTATTCTACTAGGATCACGCCTGACAGACATAGCTCGCGATCACTATTACCGCGGACTACCCAATTATAATAATATTGATCAATTGATAAATGATTTCCGACAACGGTTCGGCGACAACACTAATGTAGCATCTCTCCTCGGAAAAATTAGAAATGAACGGATGATCCAGTCAGATTCAGTTTCAACGTTCGCGGATCGTATCGAATCGGCCGTAAGTCGTGCGAAAAATCACATCGAAAATGACTTGGAATCAATGGAACTTGGCGACGCCGAAACACTTAAAGACCTTATTGATTCCACTGCTCTTGAACATTTCTTAGATTCATTAAGACTAGAAATTGAAATTCGCACAAAAATTTTGAACCTCAATTCTATTGCCAGCGCAATAACATACGCAATCGACGTAGAAAATAAATTAGATCTGAATCAAACACGATCGGTACCGCGAAGCCAAACACAACATTCAAACACCCGATCTCGACAATCCTGTATCGTACATGGTGCTTGCGGACACACAACAGAAAACTGTCGCCAAATTGCAGTAATAGCTCCACGATCTCAAAATCAAAGGCGAGACAACTTCCCAAATCAAAATTCAAGATCCAATAACCAATTCAATAACGCGAACCGCGGAAACGGCTACCGTGCAAACAATAATTTCAACAATCAATACCGAGATAATCACTACAAAAACCGTGGACAAAATAACTCTTACGGAAACAACTTTAGACAAAACAACCAAAACGGATATCAGCCAAGACAAAACGGACGCGAAAATCCTCAAAATTCTTATCGGTCAATCAACTATCAACAAAATTCACATCAACCGATTGACAGCCGCCAAAATAACTACCAAGCGAACAACTCAAACTATTATCAAAATAAAAAACGCTCAAACTATCAACAAAATTACTCACACAACAGAAATTTTGCACCAAATAATCGTAATTGGCATCAACCACGTCAAAATAACTCATCACCCCAAGATTCTATGTTGAACCCCCCATACATGCAAGAAGCTCAAAATCAAGCCTAAGTCCACTCTACAAACCGCATTCCAAAAAACGAGAATGCAGCCCGATCGAACTCCGGGCCATCTCAACTGAGCCAGCTCTAATTGCAAAATGTTAATTAGAACATTCGGGAATAGCGAAGTCCCCCGTAGTGAGAATAACATCGTCACATTTTTTAAAAGGATTCGGAACATTCCTAATTGACACAGGAGCCGAACTAAATATTGTCGAAAAAGATAAATCAGATCAAACTTTATCCGTTGCATTTCAAGTAGTTTATGATAACGAGTTTGCCATCCGAGAAGATGCTATTCTAGGCTCAAAAATTTTGAAGACAAAAAAGTAGATATATCATACAGCAACAAAAAACGAATAATTGGAAGTCACGAAATTCCATTCGCGCACAACGAAATGACATTTATACCCGCACATACGGAAAAATTAATCTATGTTCGTGTGACAAACCACAACGAGGTCCCCGTCGGCTTCTTGGCGCGCGTACCCTGCGCTCCACACATTTATATCAGGGAATGTCTTGTTACCGCGAAAAAAGGCATCGGATGTCTACGCATTTAATACGTCATCCCGGGCAGCATGCATCGAAACCCCCGTCGTACACCGAGAATCAGTAGATTTCAACAACGAAGATGAATTACCACCGGAGGTCGGTAAATTAAGGATCGTTACCTCAGAAACAAACGAAGAACGATCGAAGAAAATTCTCAAAAATATAGACCTTGAACACCTAGACGAATACGAACGCGATGAAATAGTTAAATTGATTGCACAAAATTCAGACTTATTCCACTTGGACGGCGAACCCCTATCCGCGACAGACGCAGTCGAACACACGATCGAACTAACCGACCCTATACCATTACGCGCGAAAATGTACCGTTATCCCCCGGTCCTCTGCGAACAAATTAAGAAACAGACCGAAGAACTACTGAAACAAGGAATAGTACGACACTCGAGTAGCCCCTATTCAACGCCTGCGTGGATTGTATCGAAAAAACCGGGTCCAGACGGCAAACCAAAGTTTAGAATGGTCATCGATTACCGCGCGCTCACCGAAAAAACCATCTCCAACAATTACCCGCTTCCCAACATAACAGCATTGATTGTCTCCCTACACAAAGCTCAATATTTTACCACCATAGATTTAGCCTCAGGATTCCATCAAATACCAATGGCGGAACAAGACAAACACAAAACGGCTTTTTCTATACCGGGCGCCCACTTAGAGTTTAATCGCTTACCGTTCGGATTTAAAAACGCACCAGCTACATTTCAGCATCTCATGGACACAGTCCTAGCAGGCTTAGTAGGGCCTGACAATTTAGAAAATTTAGAGCCCTAGTTGGACGCCTGCGTGGTGCCAACTTGAAAATGAACCCAAGTTAATGTTCATTTTTGAAGCGCGAAGTAAACTACCTTGGCCACATTATCTCAAACCATGGTGTAGCCCCAGATCCGAAGAAATGCTAAACTATAAGGAACTACCTCATCCCTCACACACCCAAGAAAATCAAACTGTTTCTTGGACTCGCGGGATACTACCGAAAATTCGTAGAAAACTTGTGTCGCAAAACACACAAAACAACTAACATCGCTACTAAAAAACGTTCCATTTGTCTGGGGAAAAGAACAACAAGCAGCATTCGACATAATACAACATAAACTTATAAACCCACCAATTTTACAATATCCAGATTACGATCGTCCCTTCACACTTACAATGGACGCCTCAAACTATGCCATCAGAGCGGTATTAAGTCAAAATGTCGACGGCCATGATTTACCAGTGGCGTATGCTTCACGATCATTGAACAAAGCCGAAATAAATTATTCAACAATAGGAAAGGAACTTAGCCATAGTCTACGCAACGCATCACTTTCGCCCGTACCTCTATGGCAAACGGTTAACTATACTTACAGATCACAAACCGTTACAGTGGCTAACAAACTCAAAAGACCCAAGTTCACGCCTAGCTAGATGGAGAATCGAACTCTATGATGACGAATTCAAAATAAAATACTGCCCTGGCATAGCAAACTACATCGCAGATGCCTTATCGCGAAACCCAGCGGACACCCCGCCAGAAGAAACGGCAAATGTACGATTCATGCAGGCCGATGCAAAAATGGCTAAAAGACGCAGAGAACGCCGTGAAAATACAACAACCTCTAGTAGCGAGCCCCAGAAGCAAAAAAAGCCACCTAAATCGGAGTACGATGGCTCGAGCAGCGACATATCACTCACTGACGAAAAACCAAAAGAATCCGAGCGAAAGAAAACTGGCCGAAAACCCGGTAAGAAAAGAGAATGTTATGCGTACGAACCTTATGACGGAAGTGGGGATACTGATACAACAGAAGATATTATGAGCCTGCCACAAGGACTAACAAGAAGTAAATACAGAGATATTTTACTAGAAGAAGCCCAGAGCCAACGTAAATGCACACAGCGAAGCGAGCAAAAGAAAGAAGCAAAAGAAGAAACAAAACTCAAGTACCTGGAAGAGAAACCAGAAGCAATCGAAAAATACGACGAAAACAAACATAAAGGCAATCTAGCCCCATGGCGCCAAGGAACACAAAAATTCACTGATGCTCAACCTTACAAACACGAAGCAAAATTCAAAATAGAAATTTCCCCACGAAATATGAATGAAACCGCGAAAAACAGAGCATCAAAAAGCGAACGATGACCTAATTCTAACGAATCAAACGATAACTTAATTAACATTACACAAAAACAAAAAGATACCGAGAGAACAGAAAATAAAGTAAAAAATAGACAAATGCCTAGGATAAGGCTTGACACAAGATTCGCGGACAATATTCGAATTGTTGAAACCCCCTTTTTAAGCGACGATATGAAAATAATGTATTTTTTATCTAGCGACAAACATTTAGCAACCCCAACATTAATGCTCTTGGCCGCCGCAGGCTTCCTTGATGAAACAGAATTAAGACAAAACGATCTGCGAATCGGTAAAATAATTACAACACAAAAAGGAAATGCAACCCTATACGGACTCGTTATCAAAGAAAAACTAGGAGACAAAGCGAAATTAGAGAGCATAACAAAAACTTTCGAAAAATTTAAACAAATTGCGAAAGACAAGGATATACAGAGTATCCGACTTGGGCTAGATAGAGATATTTTGAACAAATCATTATGGGCTGATATCATAACTTCAATGCGAATCATTTTCTTATGTACAAAAATCATTTTTTACATTCATAAGGAATTCCCTAAACGCCTGCGACGACACTCGCAGACCACGGAAAAGAATACGCCCTCCGCATTCAGAATCAGACATAAACACACTTAACAAATTCGAAAGAAACAACAACGAAAATCCACCTCTATTTGATCCAGGACCATATCCTCCATCCGGATTCCTTTCTAACGTGATAATAATCCACCCGAATGACTCATACGACTCTGACCATCCCATTCCAATTCAACCCAGTCCTGACGAATATCTGTACGACACACCTCACAACCACGATACCATTGAATTACCCGACCCAATATCTCCTATAGAAATTGAAACTGATCATACACATCCCTCTGAAAGCAATAGCTAACCAATGTCACCTTCCGCCGACCCCGATGACTCAGACCCAATTCCCGACAGAAACACCAACATCGATCATACAAACATATCTGAAACACCTCAAAACATTTCATATGAACACAATCACATCGCTAACTTTATTACCGCAGATTGCGACCTTAACAGTAAAGCATTGCGAATTCTCACTCAAAAATCTTTCATTACTAAAAACGAACTTGTGTCGTAAAAACCTCAACCCGGAGAAATAGTTCTGACAAGCCACGGAGAAACTAGATATTTTGGACTTGTTATAAAGCGCAAATTCAACGGCATGTTTGACCCTCTGATCGTACTGGAAACACTAAAATCACTCTTAAAAAAACACAATATAAATGAAGTTCTTGTACCGGTTGACAGAGAAATTTTAAATGACGAACAATGGCTTACCGGAAAACGCGCTATCTCACTCGTTTTTCGCGGCACACACATACTCTTCTTACTATGTAAAGGAAAACTCATAGTTCCACCACTCGATATGAGACCAGGTATCATTAACGAGTATCATTCAAGCATGGCAAACGGCCATCGTGGTGTAAGAGGTACATACAACAAGATTTTTAATAACTTTCACTGGATTAATATGAGAAACGACATCGGCGACTTCATCAAAAGATGCTATACTTGCCAAAAGTACAAGGCCGCGCGACTGAAAACTCGCGTTCCGATGCAAATTACAGATACCTGCTCAGATAGTTTAGAAAAAATCAGCCTAGATATATACGGACCAATTGCCGGACATAACGAACTAAATCATTTTCGATATCTCTTGACAATCCAAGACGGACTCACAAAGTACTCTATGGCCATCCCTCTGGTTGAAGCCACCGCCCGAGAAGTAGCTAGAGCATTCGCGCACAATTATATTTGTTTATTCGGAAATTCCAAAAAGATGCTAACAGATAACGGTAAATGTTTCATAAGCGATTTAAATAAACAATTTGCGGAAATTCCCAAAATAAAACACTACCTATGCAGTCCGTACCACCCTGAGTCAAACGGAGCGCTCGAACGGTCACACTTCAAGTTAACACAATACCTCAAGTGCTACATCGCGATAGAAAGAAACTGGCCGGACCTTATACCACTAGCCATGCTGGCATATAACACAACCAAACTTTCTGGCACAGGCTATAGCCCATTTCAGCTCATTTTTGCAAAACAAGCTAGACTAACCTCAGAATTTTCAATCGACGAAAACAAAACATACGATGACTACCTTTTAGACCTCACAAACTCTCTACAGGAAAATCGCACACTAGCTAGCACAAATTTACAAAACGCAAAAGAAAAATCTAAATTCTACTATCACAGAAAAATTCGCGACGTTGATTTCAAAATTGGCGACTACGTTTCCGAAATTAAAGGTTGGCGCAAAACAAAATTAGACCCGTTAAGCATAGGGCCTTACGAGATCATTGGCCGAACGTCACGGGGAAATCTTATACTGGACGTAGATGGCAAGCCTTGAAACATCCACAGTGTTTGAGACAAGGAGCGTCTCGTGACGACCGGAGGGTTCCTTCTTTTTGCAGCTGCTGAATTTTTTTTTCTTTTATTTTTATTAGAAAATAAAATATAAAAAATTAAAACCCGGTCGATAAATTTACTCTCTTCTTTTTGTTGTCCGTTGAACTAGCACGCAACCTTGCCCTCCTCCAGACCACCAGTCATCTGATATTTGTTTT
>JAPYZS010002105.1:0-10295 GCA_030522925.1 Trissolcus japonicus
ACAGCTGAAAACTCCCGCTCCCTTGGTACAAAAAACGCTGTATTGACCTCGTGCGCATGCTCCGCATGCGCCCTTGGTGCATAATATACTATTTTTATTTATTTTATGTGAAAATCATTTTTGTGAAAAATTATTGATGGAAATTATCAATTTCATTGTATGATGTGACTGCTATTATGCGCATCGATTATGATTTTGAAATTCCTTGTAATTGCACTAGTATTTTGGTAATGATAAATTTATTTTGGTATTTGATCAAAATTCATTCCGACACATATATATTAATGGAATTTTCGAATCTTATAAAATATTTCAATATTTTTCATTTCAGCAAATTAAATTAATCAGATCATTTCACTCTTTCAAATATATGTGCAACTGCAATGCTTTCAATCCCGTTTTTTTATTGAACACTCCATTCTTCGGTGCAGATGTTTGAACATTTTGTGGCAGAATAACTTGAATTCTAAAGCGCAAGTACGTTTCATGAGTACGACGCTGGTACAGTTCTAATTTCGGATAGACAATCGTCAGAATGTTCTGCGGCTCTACATATTTTTTGTAAAATTTTATCAATGGTTTCTTAATTAGGAAAGGTTGAGCAACAATTTAACCAAATGACCATATTTGATTGCTAGACGATATTTTTGCATGATCGATTGTGATTACAATCAGAACAAATATGACTTTTCCGTTTTAAGTGATTGGGAAATAATTATAGCTTTTATTTGCGTGATTTATTTTGTTACTTTGTTTTATCGTTTAATCGATCATATTAAAATATGATCGATTGTTCAAAAGTAAGTGTACAGCAGTTTTTTAAGCTCTCATGGCATGTCTTGGACACACAATGAATGAAAAACAATGCTTGACAACACAAAAATTAGAACATACATTGCTTGATTGCGCTGATCATCTTAGGATACTCGTTTTCCTTTTGGCAAGACTTTGCATACCTCGGTACAATTATAGATGCACGGTTAAACCAATTTATCCCATTTACATGAAAGATTCATTAGTATTCATCTAACAGGGTGTAAATAATTCTCGGGACTATTTTTATCTTCATTCCTATCAAATCTACCCGGAACTTTTTTGACGCCCTGTATGCATGTGAGGAAAAAGGATTATAAGACTGGTATCAACATTGAATTCATTTATTTATTGGGAATTATTATATTATTTTTCTGCAAACATTTAGCAGGAAAATTGACAGAAATTTTAACCACAAATTCTTTCAACGCAACACAGATAGGATTAAAATTGATGGACTTGTGCCAACACGACGAAAGTAATTACGATGAACTACAAACGAACAGAAAACAAACGCACATGAGACTACTAGTGATTTGCTAAATAAAATATTGTACTCAAATTCTAAATTCATCAAGTCGGTTTTTGTACGAAAGAATATTTGATTATTGCACTGATGAAAATGGTTAATGGAATTGAATTGTTACTGCGAGATTATTGATTTTTATTCAAAAATCTCCTGTTACAATTCATTAAGGCTCGCCTTGTTTATATCTAGTTGCCTTCCAAGACTAATCAAGGCGAGCCCAATAAAAAACGAAAAATATACTTTCGAGGGGCCCCTTGAAAGGCACTTACAAAACCATTCAGGGGAGCATTCAGGACGTTTCTCGGGCATGTTACAGCTCGCCGTTTAATCACCTTAAAGTGTTTATAAATAGTATATATTATGCACCAAGGGCGCATGCGGAGCAAGCGCATAAGGTCAATACAGCGTTTTTTGTACCAAGGGAGCGGAAGTTTTCAGCTGTTTTATTCCCAAGAGCGTGCATTATATTTTAGTAAAAAACGATCCCGGGAATGAAAACAGGTAAAATCCCGCTCCCATGGTGCAAAAAGGCCATTTAAGGGGCCCTATAAGAGGAACACTTAATCATTTATTTGATTTATACTAAATAATTAATTAAACAATTTAGTAAATTATTTAATAACTTACTAAATGTTATGCAATTTTCAGAATATAAATTATGTTTTCAGTTAACCCTTTTATGAAAAAAATATAATAATATAATTCATAATAATTCAAACACTGAACAAAAAATTTCTATTCTTCGGGTATTTTGAACTGATTTTAAAAACGTTCAATCAAAAATATGCAAAGTTTATTCGCTTGTTAGAAATTCAAGTTAATGAGTGAGTTTCTCATTAGGAATCAGATTTTCAAGTCGGTTGTGGCTCGGTGCATGTGGCATCGACTTATCACTTCGGAGGCTCGGGTCCGATACTCACGACAGTGATATGAGATTTTTTTCAATAAAATTTAAGTTTATCAACTTAAAAATTTATCTAGTGGTTAAAATTTAGTTTTTAAATAAAAAATTTCAAAATATTCATAAAATTGTTTAGTTAAGAATTTTTTCATTCACGGTGAGCCTGACATAGATTATAATACCGATTAATGCTTATCCAGTTTCGATGTAGCTATAAAAGCGTACTTCACTTTCAATTTAGAACCTCCGAACAATGATTTCAACTTGTGGTACTTTATACAAAAAGGTGGCTTCTGCATCGATACTTCAAGATTCAAATATGTTAATTCACTATGAATTTTGCCTTTCTACACTGGACAACAAATCCGTAATGATATATGAAAATAGTTTGCAGATATTATATTTATTATAGTTGAATCGTTGTAGAGGCAGTTGTAACACTTTAGGGTAATGAGACAGTGCAAATAACTTTGAAACTGAATAAATTTAGATGAAAAGATGAATTTATCTGAAAAGATATATCAACAAAAAACTGTGGATAATAATTTTATTTATGTAAAATTCGTTATATCACATTCATCCCAAAGTATCACAATGACTCGTATTGCTCATGAGTCAAGATTTTCTTGTGGAAATAAAATGTTTCATTTTTAGGTTGTCATTCGATTCCAGATTCTAATCAGTCATGTAAAAGATATGCATTATTTTTTGCCATGTATGTCATAAATACAACAACGGAGATGTACAACGTAATACCAACGTCGGTGAACAATGTAATGACGACTATGGAACATAGGTATGCCGAGGTGTCGCATCCCGCAAAGTCGAAGCTGGCAAAAAAAAATCGAAAATTTTTGCTATATGGCACATTCTTAACTTATTTCCAGACTCTGTTGTATGTTTAAATTCGGAAACGGGTTTCATTTTCTAACATGAAACAAAATTTAAAAAAAGCGTATTATGCTGAAATATAAGCACATCTTTCTTCCACCATTATAAAAATAATTATATTCCTTTGAGATGCGATAAAAAACGATAAACGGAAGTGAGAGAAAATAAAATTGGCCTCATTCCTTTTAATACGACGTCGTCTATTTTTATAGACGTATATGGGCAGAAATAATAGGCGCTCGCTCCATCTCTTGCAATCAATCTAAAATCCATCCCGGAATTTCAAATTTGCAATGCTTTTCGGTCAGTTAAGTGAAAACTCAATATCTTGATTTTAACTCGTATCTTGGTCATTCAGGAGACTTCCTACATTCGTGGCCGAAACAAACTGAAATAGTTTTTGCACCCGACGGAAAGTAGAGGCCGACAAGCTGTGACCACAACACACGAAGCAGAACCTAAGAATGGAGCAGAAAACGTCGGTACTCCAGAGGAAGCATGGGATTTGTTAATGAGTGACGATATTTTGAAAACCATTGTCGAATGCACGAATGTGAAATTGAACGCTCTCAAAGCAAACATAACTTGTCGAGCCACCTTGGTCAATTATGTAGAGACAGATATAATCGAACTGCGAGCGTTCGTTTGATTATTGTATCATGCGGGTTTATTCAAATGTGGAAAAACTGCTATTAGATCGTTATGGTCTCCTCTCGCTATACCTTTTTTTCGCTGTACGATGTCCGAAAATAGATTTGCTACATTGATGAGGGCCATTCGTTTCGACGATTCGAACACGCGCGTTGAGAGAGTTTTGACCGATAAGTTAGCAGCGACTCGCCAGATTTGGGACGTTTTCATCGATAATTGTAAAAAGTATTACGAGGCTGGTACAAATTGCGCGACTGATAAACAATTGCTTGGGTCTCGTGGCCGATGTTCTTTTCGTATGTATATACCATCCAAACCCGACAAATACGGTTTGAAAATAGTTTCGATGAACGTATTAACAACATTTTATACGATCAATGCCATACCCTATGTGGGTCGCATAGATGCAAATTTTCTACAGAGTCGGTGCCTGAGTATTATGTAAGAAATTTGACCGAATCAATTCATCACTCGAAAAGGATAGTTACTATGGACAATTGGTTCACGACAGTTCCACTTGCAGATCGAATGCGAAAGGAATACTCACTCGGCATTGTCGGAACTTTGCGAAAAAACAAACCACATTTGCCACCAACGTTTACAAAAATCGTTAAAGGGAAACCGATTCGTTTTGGTTATCGCGATAAAACAACGTTGGTTAGCTACAATCCGAAGAAAAAGAAAGTTGTCCCGATGTTGTCATCGGTTCATAACAAAGGTGTTATCGACGAGACCACCGAAAAACCAGAAATTGTTTTGTATTATAACAAAACAATGTGTGGCGTCGATGCGTTCGATCAGTTAAACCAACCGATGGCCAATGAGAATTTTCTATGGGATGTTGGATATGTCGTCTGTCAACGCCCAAGTACTGTATTCTTTCTCGTCGGAAAATGCGATGCTTTCTCATAGTAAGTTCATTGAAAATCTGAGCATAACTCTTGTGACATCGCAACTTCAACTTCGTCTTTCGCAAAGTAACTTACGAAGATCTATCCGCGACTTCATTGAGTCTATTTTGCAGCCAGAAATGCTCCCCAATGCGCGATATTCGCGACTCACCGCGCGTAACAACGAAATGCAAAAAAAATCGCGATGCGGTCTGTGTCCTACATCACTCGACAGAAAAACCAAATATAAGTGTCTGAAATACGAATTACCTACTTGCTCAGAGCACACGTCAAAGCTTTGCACAGCCTGCTCAAATTACGAATAAGTGTTGATCTTTAATTGTTTAAACAAAATGTTAATAATTAAGTTAGTAATGTCAAATTATAAATTAATATATCAAATAATATATTTTATATGCATTTCCCATGAAACTATGTGTTGTTTTCAATCCTAATACAATTTAAAAACAAATAGAGATATCTCTAACCATGAGAATTTTTTGTCAATTTCAGCTGCCAAAAAAACAAAATTCTTTCATATAAAGTATATTAACTGATTTCTTTTCTGAAAATATGATATTTCTCCTTTACAAAACCCTATGACAAACTTAGTTTTTAGTGAAAACCAGAGAAGATATGATTTTTTGAAAAAAAAATGACATTTCAATATTTTTTTTTATGTTTTTGTTAATAATTTTTTTGGAAGTCAATATAATCTAAATATATATATATATATATTTAGATTCTACGAAGTCCAACGAATAAACAGGAAAAAAAAAAGAGATCAATTTGCTTTTAAAATGGGGTCATGAGCGATCGTCAAAGTGTGGTTGGGTCCACTGGACCCATGTGTGTAGATTAGGTTGATTTTGAGATGTGTGTAGTTCAGGGTTAAACAAGAGTCCTAGGAAGGCCGATAAAAGTTGTTTGGCGAAAGCCCGGTGGGAGTCGATGAAATCCAGATAGAAGAAAGAAAAATTTCATTGAGCATTAAAAATTTCAAATGTACTTTTCTTGGGTCGGGAACCCACTTAATTGATTAATTGAAATAAAATTATTTAAAAATAGAAAAAATTCTTTATGTTCATTTTAAAAGAGTATACCTAATAGAATTCCAGAAAATAATAATGTCATTAACCAATCTTTATTAAGGTTAAATCAAATTTCTCTCCGTAAACTGTTTCTTCGACTATTTAGTTATAAACATCTCTGAACCAATGATTGGCAGCCAACGTCAGCCCAACTTTTACAAACGTTGACAGCTGTGACAAATTTGGTCCAACAGAAATAAATTTTTACATGGGTACATCCATATGTCTATGAGACATCGTTAAGTAAGATTATTAAATGAAAGACGTTAAATATAAGGAGAAGAAAAAGCGGAAGGAAAATCTGACGAGAAGATCGTGGCAGGCATTTGCACGATTGGCGAGGCCAAAGTCGCGACGACACGCTAGTGTAACCTACATCGCGTATAAGATCGTCTTAAGACAGTAGATTACAAATGAATGCATGAAGATGGCAGCTGCTCGCATGTGTGTCGGTTCAAAAACCCGATACAAACATTCATCATTCATCAAACTAATTCTAACATACATTTTGCCTGCTATTATGTATGAAATTGATATTCTCACAATGGATGTCGTTTTTTCCCTCACATAGTTATGTTTCAATTGTAAAATTGCACGAATGAAAGAAGTAATGAATCAAAATGTATAAAAGAATATTATATCCGCGACTGTAACCGATATCCGATAAAATTTAATTGCACATATAATTGACCGTGTAATCGTGTATTATGTTAACTCATTATCTTGTTATTATTTGCGGTATTCTCGTGAATTGAATAATGAAATAACACAAAAGTTCAGTGACATCATTTGAATAACATACTCAATCATTCCGCGAATGAAATAACATTTTTCATTAATTTACATTAATGAAAAGAATTATTCTTAGCCATTCAACTTAAACATTACTATACAACTACTATACAACTTCTATGAATGAAAATAAAAAATTCAGACGATTTTTTGGCACAAAAACGAAAAACGTAACAATTTTGAATTTTACTCTCAGTGTATTTTATTCGACACTTCATCATCTTTCGTCGACTTGGATAAATAATTTTACCTGATGGAATGTTTGAATATAACTCGGAGAGAGAAAATACTTGAAACATGCGTTATCGTCAATGTAGATACACACATATAACGAACACAACTCTACAATCGTACACTTTTAACGCCGCGTGATGGAAAGTTGGATCTTAGCACTTTTTATGCACGAGTATTTTCTAATTGACACACTGGAACCTGAGACAACGTCATATTTATGTCCGGCCAATTACACTTAATTGTATGCAATCTCGCGCGAAATCAAATATTTCCGTTTGGGGTTAATGAAGCGTGTCAATGAAAAAAAAAGTAGCAGTCGCAAAAGCGTCGCTACGAATCACCCTTCGATAATATAATTTTCCCGTGATCTAAATCTCAATTTGATTACTTGCACTGATTTAATTATACAAATACGTGAATGGCGTGATGTAATTAAATCCCAAACACCAGCGGCAATATTTATCGTAATATTAATGTCATGCTTTAAGCGTCGATACAAACATTGAAAACCTGTTTCAGATTTCACGCTTTGATTAGAAGTGCATCAAGAAAAAAGAGGGAAACGAGCGTATATTTTTTTTGTACCCAGAAAAATAATTTTAAACAAAGTGCAGAGTGTAAAATTTGATGGGGATATTTCGAGATGACGATTGTAAATAGATGAGAAATGAAATCAAAAGCGTGTGAAAAAAGCACTGAATGAATGTCGATTGGTCAAACACCAACTAGCTCGTTTTATAGTCGATTAGATATGTAAATCGTTGCCTTCCGCGAAAAGTGAATTCATTTAACTCACCGTCATATACTCAGAAGCAAGAAAAAACTTGATACTTTTGGAAATAATCCGACTAGAAGCCCTATCTGAGAAGTTCAGCCGGAAGAAAAAGCCTATCAACATACGACGTATTTGATCAACGAGCACATAAAGTTTGCAGTGAAATCAATTTCATCGAACTAGCGCAAAAGTTAAACTTGACCAGGTGAAACTAGATGAAGAAGTAATTAGTCGATTAATTCACCGCTAATCACCGGTCGATTCGATTTAAATTTAGCCTAAAATTGACAAAACCTTTTTTCATTACTTTGCAGGAATTTTTCTGCGTAAATGAAACTCTCCGACACTCTTAAGAAATTCAAAGTTAAAATCAAAAAATTAAATTGAATAAATATAAATTTAAATTCAGTTATATGACTATAATACGTTTACCTTAAAAATAAAAACATTATTTTTCTTCACTATCTGCACCTATCTTTTGTGTATTATTACTCACCGAATAGTATCTTGTGTGATGTACGTCACTGAATAGTGTATTAACACTACTCAGTGATTACATCTCATCACCAAGCGTTGTGAGCCAAAAGATTTCTATCACATTATTCAGTAAGTGATACGGAAACACGACTGAGTGTTTCCACTCGGCATAACAGTTAGCGGCACCCTAAATTTTTTGAAAAAAGGGAATTTTTCAAACAGCCATAACTTTGACATTTTCTATCGAAAAAAACACATTTTTTCGAATTGAAGCTCCAAGAGTTCTTATAAGTTTAAAGCAGATTCAAATTTGTTATCGTGCATAAGTTTATGACAAAATCCAAATTGTATACAAAAATTGACTCAAAAACTTAAAAGTGGGGAACAAAAAATTTGATTTTTTCGAGCAATTTCTGAGATAGCACCTTCTTCAACATCACTCCGAGATAACCCCTTTTTTAAGTTTAATTTTAAATAGCACAGTCTTCAATCTCATAACGAGATAGCACCTTTTTCAAGTTCGAATTTGAAATAGCACCTTCTTCGTTAGACCCATCGATATATGGAACATTTATTGACCATAAATAAAAGCATATATGGAACATAAATGACAGCGTATATGAACCATGAATGCTTTATTTATACGCCATATACATTCTATTTATGTAACCATTTATGTGTCATATTTGGGTGTGTTTGTGATTCACCTTTGTGAAGCGTCTCCAATTTAAACTCAAAAATCAAAATAAAATTTCCTTTTTCTCAACCTTCATTTAACTCAACCGATAAGGAAGTTTTCTTCATCTTTAATTCAAACATTTATTATTTTGTCGGTTTATATTTTCTGGAAGGTTTCACATTGGCGCGAACCTCCCTTAACCTCCACTTCGAACCGGTTCCCAGTGTATAAATAGGGGCCGCGGTCATCCAAAATCAAGTTTTTTAGTTTAGTCTTTGTTAGTTCACTTTTATATCTTTGCAAATCGTGTTTCTCGATTGTTCGCGGGTGTGTATAGTTGCGTTCATCAGGAAGACATGTGTCCTGAACGTAAATCTTTACTTGGGATTAGATCATTTCATCTTCGTTCTGCAGACTTGGGTGACATCATTCCATTCTTTCTGGATTTGGCGTTGAATCAGACATTTATCTATCATTTGTGAATTTTGCTATACTAATCATTGAATCCCACCCTAAACCAAAAAATCGCGTATATCTAAATCTTAAAATGGAGTAGTGTCTCCGTTACCAATTTGGAGTAGGATCTCCTTTATCAAATTATAGTAGTATCCTCTGTACCAATTTGGAGTTGTATCTCCAGTCAGTCAGAGTAGTTCCTATGAATCTGAACTTTATTTTATCAATCCAAAGAGCGCCTTCCTTTTAATTTCATCATTCCTTTGATTTTAAAACAAACGGTTTTGAGATTCCATACACAACAATTGTCAGTGTAGTGTTTATTTCCCGCACTTAGCTAATTAATTGTTTACTTTATGCAACGTTAATTTAATTCAAAGTTTATTCTAATTTGTTGAATTTCAGTTTATGCATCGGTTATCAATTTAAGTTTCACGGTCACGAAATTGAAATAGTAAAGGGTTAATCTTTTTGTTTTGACTTCGATTTAATCGGATTAGAGCATTTCAAATTTCGTGAAAAGCATAGGCAGCGTTTGCCTTATTTCTTTGTTTTCATTCTCGGGCTCGTTCAAAATGACCGTTTGAACGAGTTTTCTTATTTTATCTTTGGTCCCGTATTTTAGATAACAGCCAATGTCGATAAAGACATTCGCTGTTTAAACTTTTCTTGAGCTATTTATTTATTGCGATAATTTCACGTTATTGCAATTAATTTTTATTATTAAAATTAGGGTGCATCTCCTACAGGGTGAATTCACGAAAAGTGTACAGGTAGTGTCCTCCATTTTTTAGTAGAAAAGCTTCTATGTTTGTGAGCTTATAATATATCGGATTGTTTGTTTTTCAGTCCACATTGAGAAAATGCAATGAAATAGTAATAAATTCTTAAATATGGAACATTTATACTACGAAACTGACCGAAAATGTAAGCTCCATCGCATGTCCTGAATAAAATTTTTAATTGAGTTGTGTTTATGAATATCTGTTTTAATAAATCCATTTATGGTCCATATATCCCGAGTCAAAATTTTCGACCTCTTTTTGGTCTAGAAAGCCGTTTTTCGTCTTTTAGATATCTATTCAACCTCTTCAATACTTTTTGGACCTATTTCGA
>JAPYZS010002106.1:0-10284 GCA_030522925.1 Trissolcus japonicus
TTTTTGTTATTATTAATAATATTAAATAATATTAAATAATATTAAATTGTTGTTTTTAGGTTCCCCTGCAGCAATGACGGCACGGCGGCTGACGCTATGTGTAAAATAAACTTTTTTTCAATGAAATGGGTCAAAGTTATGACAATTTGAAAAAAGCGAAATTTTAGGAGTGTGGATCGTCAATTGTTTTGCAGAGTGTATATATGCGATTTCATCTTCAAAGAAGCTACAGATGGCGCGATATAATCGATGATGTGATCGCTGAGTACAATCGGACCGAACACAGTACGATAAAAATGAAACCGATCGATGTTACCTTAGAAAATTCTAAAGATTTATACCGTCGTGTTTACGCCAATTACAAAGCAGAGTCTCGATTCAAAAATATCAAATTCAAATTGGGCGACAAAGTACGCATAAGTAAACATAAATACGTGTTCGATAAATCTTACTTGCCGGGATGGAGTACTGGAGTTTTTACTATATCACAAGGAAACAATACTCCAATCACTTATCTGCTCAATGACATAAATCACTTCAGAGTCAAGATTGCAAAAGAATTACTAAATTCTCAAAATTTCTGATTTAGGCAAGTATATTTTTTTTCACTGAATTTTTTATACAGTAATATTTTCTAATTACTCATAATTTTTTCAATTCATTCAAATTTCAACACAAGTGTTGGAAAGCTGAGTTTTTAATCTTTAATTTAAAAATTTTCGATCGGAACCAACACAGTCATTGGTTTTTCGAATCAATCAAATTTTGAATGGGGATCTAATTTTTGGGTGGAGCGTAGATTTATTGTACAGTGCAAAATTGTTTTTACTAGATATGAAAATTGATGAGCGTGTCTCTTCAAGAAGACTCTCTCGTATCCAAGAGCAAGAAGCTTTGAATGATCTACATGTAAAAATGCAAGAGAACCGTGAAATTCGAATTACGGTGAGATTATTGCGGTAACATTTTTTATAATTATATTTTTGAGAGAAAAAAAAAACAGTTGATCATTGTTTTCCAGAAAAAAGTATCTCCTCGCAAAGGAAGAGGAATAATTGCGACGAAAAGGATTGGCCAAAACGACTTCATCACGACATATCCTGGCAATCTCATAGATCTGAAAACTGCGAAAAAACTTGAACAGGTTTATGATGAAGAATCAGTCGGGTGATTCATGTTCTTTTTCTTTTTCGGAGGAGAAAATATGTGGTATGTTCTCAAAGGCAGTTTAAAAAATTTTTTTTTAATATTAATATCTTGATGATATGAAAACATAACGTGATATTTTTTGTACTCTCAATTTTCATGATTCAATAACTTATTATAAATGGTATGTCTCTGAATATAACTGAAAAAGAAATGATTCATGCCTAGATAAAAAACACGAATCAATTTCTTAATTCCAATGAAAAAATGAAAATTTTAATTTATAATTTTTAATAATGTAATTTAGCGAATACACTTAATTGGCGCGCTGAAGTTCAGTTGTGTATCTTGAAGGTATTTTAACCTAACGAAATTTTTTGCATATAGTCAATTACTTTCTTATTAATCGAATTGTAGGAAATAACTTTTCGAATCTAAAATAAAAAACTATTTAATTCAATAATTTGATTAAAAGACTATGGTGCAACTATGTTGTGTACTTCAAAACGGATAATTTTTTTTTTTTTTTTTAATAACTTGTTCAATGAAACGTCGCAATTTTGATATTCACTTTCATATCACCGTCCGCATTCAAACTAATAAAAAATTTCCGCAATTTTTTCTTTACTCTCAATTACATTCATTAGATAATGTCATTTAACAATCTATTAAAATTTCTATTAAACAATCGAAAAAAATTTAAAGTACCGTAAGAATACAAGAATAAATTTTGTTATTCGATTTGATCATAAGAATAAAAAAATTCAACAAAGAAAATGAAAAATGTACATTTAGAGACTTAATCCTGATTGGCTTTCTCATGTACAATTGTGAATCTCAGATGGTATTCTAATCTATCGCAATTCTTTTTATATTGTCAATTCTTGTGTAACGAATCGAGTTTGAGAAAATCATTATTTGAAACTGAAATAAGTAATTAATCAATTGAATAGTTTAATTAAAAAGTCCATATTCGAAATCTATTTGAAACCTATATCTATATTATACTTTGCAACGTCTGAAAAAGTAAATTGGAATGTCGATATTACAATATTCTCTTTCATATTGTCGTTTTCATTTAGAATACCACAAAAAACTGAAAATTCCTCTGCATTTTTTTCATTTAATAAGGTAATAATTTTTACTCAAACAAAATGAAAAAAAAATCATTTCATGTGCTTTAATAAAACAAAACTCAATTGCCTTATATAATTTGATCATTGAATAAATAAATCATACAAAGAAATTAATAAATTTAATTTTAGCGAATTCACCTCATCGGCATTATTCTCAAGTGCAGTTGTATATCTTCAAGAGTATTCTAATTTTTGTCTGAAAGAAGTATTGATTAAATTTTATCATTCAGTTGAATATTGTATAGTTCAAATCGATTCTCCACTGTATATTAAGTTGGACATTTTCATTCTCTACCTCTACCCAAGCAGAAAAATACAGTCGTAACGACGTTAGCACGACGTCATATCATTATATGAACAATTTTATATTAATTTTATAGAAACATATTGTAGTAGTGATATTTTATTATTTAGAACATTTTTTATAATTCTAAAGTGGCTTAAAATTTTCTGTCGTTGCGTTGGAATCGAACCCTCGCCCCCAAAGTGGTAGTCCAAATCTCTGACCACTACTCCATTCATTGTGTTCAATCCAACCATCAAAATAAACCACTCACTTATCGTCAATTTTATTTAGTTTAGAATCAAATAGGTTGCTTTATATATTTAAAAGTTTTACTCCTATGATAATATAATTATATTATTTTAATTTATGATGTTTATAAAATATATTTTTTAGTAGTCAAAATATTTATTAACTTTTTTTAAAATTTATTCGAATTTAAAGAACTTTAAGATAAGTTACTACATTATAACAATATTTAAAATAAAAAAAACTAAATTTTGATATTTATGTGTCAACCTAATGTTTGTTTTTATTTTATATTAAAATTGATAAAAAACATAAATGCTATGTCGTACGAGAATGTGACTTCTGCGTTGGGTATACGTTGTTCGCTGACGTTGGAAAACAACATTGAGTTAATGTTGGTAGAACAACTGATCCAACATTGGTTGAACGTAGTTTTCTAATGTCGTCTGCTGACGTTGACCCAACGTAGGAACAATTGCAAAGTTGTCTCAACGTTGGCTGTTTCTGCCTGGGTATTGTCACTAAATAACTGGTATTCAGTTTGTCTTAAATGAGTTATTATTACCTCACATATCATAATTAATTTGACACTAATTTTACAGCATCGATGCAACGAAGGAAACGGAACACCTCGGACGATTAATAAATCATTCTCTTGTTGGCAACGTGAAAGCGAAGGTCATGAATTTAGATGGAATTCCGCGAATTGCTTTCTTTGCTTCGAAAAATATCAATCCTGGTGAAGAA
Organism: Trissolcus japonicus; assembly: GCA_030522925.1. Lineage (NCBI taxonomy): Eukaryota > Metazoa > Arthropoda > Insecta > Hymenoptera > Scelionidae > Trissolcus > Trissolcus japonicus. Next base: position 3,562 of record JAPYZS010002106.1, read on the forward strand.
CTTTTTTATGATCATGGAGAAAGAAGAAAACATGTCATTGAGGAGCTACCTTGGCTAAAAGAAAACGCTTTGAAGCCAACGATTCCAGATGGTTCAAAAGATAAAAAAAGCCATAACGTATTTCTAGGTATGATTTTCATTAACTTATAATTTTATTGTTCTGTTGAAATGCTTCAAACAATTATTTATTTCTTTTATCGGTCTAACAAAAATACGTATACATAAACAGTTTACATGAATTCTTAATAGTAGTATCTTATATCGAATGTGCTTGACGTACTATAATATACATTCATTGACGACTAATTTCCAAAAAAATGCGAAAGAATATTAAAAAAATTCAGTTTACTTTTTTAAAAATATTTATTGAGCGTTCATTTCGCAAATGAAAAAGTAAGATATTTCAAATACTAAAACACTAAATCAGTCGTTTTGATTTTTTCGAAAACTCTTACTTATCTTGTAATTAAAATTAAGCATTAATTTTCATGGTTGCCTCATATTGTTCTCATTGAAAAAACGTAATATTTTGATTAAAGATTAAATGAAATTCTCGATCAAATACAAAATACAAATTTAAATACAAATTAATGAGTTTGTATATTCCTAACGTTTATAAAACAATGTGCTTAATTTCAAGCAACACTTTATCATTGTTTAAACATTGTTTTCCAATGAGTGAACATTTTCTTGTTACAAGCAATAAATTTACTAATCAGTTACATCACATTTATATAATTTCATTATTTCATTTTATTTTTTGCAGATGTCTCAGTACCGCTCGAAAGACTTGATATGTCTTTAATCTCAGGTAGTAATTTAATTGCTAAGAAAAGAAAACTGGGACAAGGAATTTGCAACAGCACTACTTTGGAGGAAAAAGTCGAAAAAAACGAAAAAACTGACGATCGAAAATCTTATTCTTTGGCACAATAAACTATCAAGGTGACTCAGTTATCAAAACTTAGGTTAAATGTGCGACTTATTGTGCGTGTCCTAAGGCACTTTGATTTGTATATATTCGATTTTTATTTTTCTTCGGTTACAGGTTTTTGGTTATCTACTTTAATATATTTATAGCTCAATGAATGAAACGGCACGATACATGCAAGGGCCAGAGACTTATTTTGAAACATTGGGGCGCGGCGGCAAATCGGAATAGGTATATTTTACAGTGTCATATTTTGGTTCCAATTTTGACAATTGGTCATTATTCGGGGCAGTAGGTTCAATATCTTTGGCTGAAGGCCTTTCGAGTGAGTTAATTGGAACGACAGATTCGTCAGAATCTTTCGGGTTTTCTGGATCTTTTGGTGCGGTTTGTTTTTTGGGGGTGGTTGGTTCTTTTGCCTTGAGGTAAAGGAGGAAGTGGGTTAAACTATCCCAAAATGCGCAGACTAACCAAACTGACCAACCGAATGCACTCTTTAATGTGAAGAAATAAAGAGACGTACCAATTATCAGTTTGATAGCACGTGCCAAAAAGTAGGCTCCCAGCAATCAGGCACTAAAGTTGCCGAACCAGCTGAATCCGGACCAGACCTTTTTCCAAGTGTTTTGAGCTATGCGTTCACCAATTCCCTCATTGAATAAATTGTTCAAGTTTAGTCCTGTTATAGACACGGATTGGCCAGCAGTTAGACGAGCGATGGTGTTAATAATAGCCGGCTGTTCGCGGGGTTACATAATAAATTCTCTGAGTTTTTGTATGTCTCGATCCGAATAGATTCCTGTTTGGGATAATTTATGTCCGGGAATGTATTCCCAAGTGGGGGTGGAGTCAGGTTTTAACAAGACAGGTGGAGTGGTCGGAACGGGGGTTGGTGTGAGACGATACCATTGATTGTCGATTTGAAAAATTGGGGGTAGGACACTGTTGCAAGTTATTTCATAGCCAATGCGTTTAAGGATACGTGTGCGTGGGGCAAGGAAAGCGGTTTTGTTTTGAGGAGTCAGGATAGGTGTTCCTTGGTAGCATTTGTTGGTTCTTGCGAGTGTTACCGTTATAGGTACACAGCGAATGATCTGGATCACTTCTCCTGTTACTATCGCTGTAAACCCTTTTTCTTGCATGTAAGCCATTGCAAATTCGTCACTGTTGGTTAATGCTAAGGTCTGTGTGTTTTGGAGGACTTTGCGTTCGAGTTCGCAGCGTTTTGTGAGCATATCCTTGTACGAGGTTCCAATTTGTGCTCTAAAATGTTTCTCGATATAAACGAATTTGCTGTTTACGTACTTAAATAGGTCTGAATCTGCAGTGTCTATTTCTACCTTTGTTTCGAAAAAACTTCCTTCAGGACCTTCAAGAATAAATAATCGCGGGTGCTCCGTATGCAATAAGGTATATCCACAACTTTAAAATTGTGCAAGGATTGAAAGGCCAAAAGTGATATCTTCGATTGTCACTGCGAAAATCGTGTCTTTTCCTCCTGAATGCTCACTGACAATTTTCTCGGCTCTACCTTTTGTATAGGACGGTGTACTTGTCGTAGGTTCAAGTATCTTTGGGGAGGAGGTTCCAGTACACTGAACCTCCATCATGGTCTAAACAGTGTCCCTTTTCTAGGGCGCAGCGAGCGCCTTTAGGCGTGATAATTGTTTGGTCGTCGAGTGATACCGTAACGTCATAGTCCGCCAGGAGTATCTTTCCTTTGGCTTGTACAACTACATTGTTCCAAGATCCGTAGGGATCTGAGTAGGTAGTAGGGGAGCAATCGCCGTCTGTGGAGATGGAGCCGCCCAATGTGAAACTATAGAACGTTGTCTCGTTGATTTTAATTGCATCTACTACATTGTCTCCAATATAGACTCTTCTGGTGTCATGCATTTTTATGCATTCGTCGCGGAAGATAGGTTTCAAATATTTTGCATAGCCGCCTTGTACAAATGACGCGTGAGACCACATGCCGCAGTGTGATACTATTCTATCTATTTCTATATAGCAATATATAACGTGAGCTTTAGTGTATTATGAAATTTGTAGAAGTTGTACATTTGTGTATGTTTTGTTTTTTTGACTTTGGCCGATGTTGCAGGTTCCTATCTCGTTAAGTGATATTTGTAAAATTTCGGATCTAGGTGCAGAACAGTCATACCCGTATAATGAATACGCGGTTTTTGCGTGAAATATTGTTATGAAAAAGATTAGTGACATGATGATTTTCATTCTTCTATTGAGTAAGGATCTTCTATTATTGATTCTTTTAATATGATGGGTTAAATTCTGGTAAACTGCCGTGAATTGAAAAGTCGAGTGTACACACGTTACACTCTAAAATTGGTCTAATTTTGAAAAGCTCAGTGTTAAAACAAATATCGCAAATTAACCTTGATAAGTCGCCACTAGAATGGTACGCGTGGTATCCTTAGTATACGGTTCCTATAACCATGCAGTCCGAATGAGCGCAAAAGAAACCCAAAGAGTCCTCAAAAAGAACGGCGTAGTCGGCGTTTAGCTTAACGCAGTGAATCTGCTGTGAGGCGACCTGCGATATAATGTACTAATGATAAATTAATTTTATAATGTATATTTTAAGCATGGTGTTTGTGGGTTTGTTTGGTTTTGGATGAGGGTGCGCACAGTTGTGCACTCGTTTCCCCTTTCGCAAAAAATTTTGGAAGAAAAAATTTGAATAATTGTTATTTTTGTTTATTTAATTTGTTTTCTTTTGTTTCCTGCTTAAAATTGATTATGTTGAAAGGAAAAGTATTTGGTTGCATTTGTTCTCATAATTTTTCTTTTTTGATTGTAGTATTTGCGGTTATATGATATCTAACTTTTTCGTATTTTATTGTGTTTCATTATTGTGGTATTTTGTGTGTTCTCTTTGTTATTGCTTTCGATTTGTATTTGAATGTTTCGATTTGTATTATTAGAAGGTTGGGTTAGGTTTGGTTACGTAGTTCTGGAGTGCGAACGCGAGGTGGCGCAGCGGTGTCCGATTTGAGGTTGTCGATCGCTTTTGCTGTGAGATCGCGCGCGCGCTTGTGACGTCGAAAGACATCGCTTATGCGGGTGACTACAACGCTCGGCGAGTCAATATTTTCAGGTCGGATTGTATGGGAATTTTCACATTTCCCAGATTTATTTATGATGGATGGTTTTTTCTTCATAGGTTATTATTTTATTACAATTAATTTTATTATTATTTATTGTTTTTTTGTTTTATTGGCAATTTTGTTCTAAAATTTTTGAAATTTTTTTTGTAAAAATGTTATACGTATTGATAAATAGTTATAAATAATAGGTGGTTTTGCTGCGATTTGTCTGGTTGACAAGTGATATTTTTGTTGGTGCCATAAATGAGGGAATTTCCTTGCAGAAAATTAAATTTTGTTATTAAAATTGTTATTATAAATTGGATATTTGATTATTGTAAGGAATTTATATTATTTATTTTTGGACTTGATGTATTATGGAGAATGAATTAAAAGGTGCTTCAAAAAGAGGGATGTATCATTATTTTCTATTTGGTTGTTATTAATTTCATGGAGGAAATGTTTTCAGGATGGTTTTGAAGTATAATTTTTTTTTATTTAATATTTTCAATCGTAAATTAAAGTTCTTATTTGTAGCTCTATTGAATGTAGAGATGTTTACGCGACAAATTTTTAACGTGAGCTCGGGTTTCGGCTATTCGGGTTACGTTGAGGCTACATTGTCGCCTGAGCGTCATTCTTTCTTTGACGGGTCTAGAGGAAGGTTATTTCCTACTTTTGCAAGTGTCAACTATTGGAGTCAAAAAATGTCTAAAAGAGTGGACAAAAAGGTGCTTTGAGAGTTAGGTGAAGTTATGGATGAGCTGAATTTGCTTAAGGGTATATTTTAATATTTATTTGTTTATCTTTCTATTTCTTGAAAAACTAGTTTTGTCCTTTTATTTGATTTTGTTTTATTTTCGTTTATTTATGTATATTTGATTTTTTTTATTTTTCAGCGGCCGTCGGTGAGGTGATGACCCATGTTGTGGAGCTTGGGGTCCTTGTGGAAGCCCGTGGAGTCGACGGGGATTTGTATGAGGAGGCCCGTTTTTAGGCGGCAGTGGCTGAAGAGGTCGTTGCGGTTGACGCGGATGCGCCCGAAGGTTCAGGAATGGAATGTATTTAGAAATTGTCTCTTTATTTATTTTTGAATGAAATTTTAACGTGTTGTTTTTTGTTTTGTGAGAAGGAGCAGGAACTGGGCGCGTCTGAGAACGAGGAGGCCGAGGAGAATAGTGAAAGAGCAACAGTTGATGTGAGTAAGACTGATTTGTATTTCGTGTTTTTTGTTTCTTTTAAATTTATTAAATTTTGTATTGTTTAGGGACTATTGACGCCGGTGGTATCTCCGGATGAAGAAATTGACCTTGTGGTTCGTTCGAAGGATGCGGGGACTTCAAAAGTTGACAAAAAACATGTGCGGTTTGTTTTGGATGAGGGAGCAATGGGGATCGCAAAGACCAATGTTTTCGCAGAGCAATGTGTGAAGGCTATCAACGAGGTGTTACCTGTGCGTGGTGGCGGTGGTGGACCGAGTTTCTTCCCAAGGGACTTAAGACGGTGTTTCTACTGTCTAAAATTGGGACACGAGCAGAAATGATGTTTCAAGGCTCGTGATGACATGCGGGTCCAAATGCGTGTGATTGCTGAGCAACGTGGCGGGGGTGATTCCTCATCGGGTGTAGCCAGGAAAGGCGTGCGGTGTCCCAACTGCGGGGGCTATATTTTTACTGGCCTAAGACATTCTTGCCTTATGTAAGGTTGTTTGATGTGCCCCCATGTTGGCTGTTTTTGTTTTGTTTTGTTTTGTTTTTGTATTTTTTTCATTCTTTCGGCATTATAAGATGCTTCTTTTGTAAAGTGGTTGTTTCAAACAGTTCCAATTGTACTACGGGATTTTATAAATATGATTATGTATACTTGTGGATTTGTTCTACTTGGTTGATTACTCCCTTTTGATTGCTATTGTTTAGTGTAACGATAAATTTTAAACAAAGATTGGATAAAAAGAAAATTTAAAATTGAAATTTTTTCAAAAAAATAAAAAATTTTGAATTAAAATTTAAATGAGTTTTAGTTTAAAGTTTGGATGAAATAAATAATCTTTGTTGTAAATAAGTGTTAAATTGAACAATTAAGTTTTGATTTAAATAAGGTTCAATAAATACTTGATTGATGATTTGTCTGGAAAATTTTATTTCTATGATTTTATATAGGGTAATTGAGTTAGTGCGTCTTCTTCGTTGAGCTGTTGACGTTTTTGTTGTGTGGTAAGTTTATTGTTGGGTTCTTGTTTTGTTTATTTTCAGAGTTATGTTTTTGTTTTATTCTTCATTCGGGAATATAAAAGAAATTATATTTGTTGTAATCACGCATCAATTTTAAGAATTAATAATGATAAATATAGAAGTGACTGACGGTATTTTACATTGAAGGCGTATATTTTTTTTCTGATTATTATATGAGTATTTATTTATTTGTTTCGTTATTGTGAGTTTGTTATATTGTTTTGTTTTGTTTTTTTTTTTGGTATTCGATAGCGGTTATTGAGTTTTTGTTAGGTAAGTAGGTTGATTAACATAAGATTCATTTGTTCATTATTGTATTAGACATATTTATTTGTTACTGTACCGTTATTATTTACCGTACGGGGGACTGATCGAACGACTTTAGAGAAGTCTTCAGGGAGTAGCGCCCCTGCGGACCCGGAGCCGGGTTCGGAGGGAATCTCGAATCCTAGAG
>JAPYZS010002108.1:0-10585 GCA_030522925.1 Trissolcus japonicus
GCAGTTTTGTCTTTCTTATGAAAAATAAAAAAAGATAAAAGTTTGGTCTTTGATAAAACAAACTTTTATATTGAACAATAAAGTTCAATATGAAATAAGTTCATTTACCGTGCTCCGCCAACTGTAAATAAATCCTCCCAACCTCGCCGTACTCTGACATGAGTTCCCTTAATTTTGTGACGTTCATGAATTTCGGTATGTGTGACAGGTAGATGATACCTCTCTTTTTGCCTTTTTTATTATCATCTTTCGTTTCAATCTCTTCATTTTCATTTCCACTGTCTTCTTCCATCGGCTCCATCGTTTTGTTTACAACTTTACTCCAAAATCACACTCTGAACATGCTGTTTCCGTTCCAATCGTTCCGCCTGTTCAAACACACCCGGTTCATTCCGCCGTTCCAAAAATCAAATTTATAAACACAATTTTAAATTGTGTTTTAATAAAATTTAAAAAAACACGAGAAAAACGCTGACATTAATTGAATGAAACTAGACTGATGTAAATATTAATAGTAAGTATATTATACAAATTAATACAAAGTTTTACAGTCGAATGAATTTTTGTTCTCAACTAATCATACTCTTAGAAATAGTATAAACGGTTGTGTGCAAAATGATTATGTTGAACTTATTTTTCAGGTCCTTCGCCTCCAGCTTGGGTCATAAGGTCAGCTATATTCTTCTCAAGGTCATCTATACGGTTCCCCATCTCACCCAGTATTCAATCAATAATTTGAATTAAGGATCATACACAACAGCCATTAAAAATAAACAAAACTAAAACAAAATAAAATAATTATCTTAATAAATATTATTTAGTAAATAAATGAACAACCTAAAGAAAAACAAAAAAAAACAGAACAAATTTTTATAATGGTAATACTGATAATAATAATTATTATTAATGATAGTAAAAATAATTGAACAAAGGAAACAAAATAATTCGACTGAAAACAAACGAAAGTCCACAACAAAACATAACTTTTGAGGTTATGTTTGGTTCAAAATGACATTTGTCATTAAAATGAATTCTGAAAAGGATATTTCTATTGATGATCTCCTCCGACATGGACTCGAATTTGTCCTGGACGTTTTGGAGCAACGTTTGCACCTGTAAATGTCAAACCTGATAGTTATTCATCTCATTGTTTACAAAATGTCAAAGCGCGATCGATGTTACGTACGTATTGCGTTAACTCCTGCATGTTTTTCGGCGCGTTGTTGCTCCCGATGTAATTGTCGGCCTCCTCGTTCTTGTGTTCCTGATCAATGTCCGCCATCTCGTCCTTGTTTATTTTGCTCACCTGACTATATTTTCTACGATTGCAGCTTGACGCTTCAACTACGACTCTCGAGTTCGCGTGTGTCGGCGCAGACTGACAGATGAAACTGATACCAACATTGTCGTAGCAACAATGATCAAATAAGATGTCACGTTTTTCATTGATTTAGTCTCCTGTCTTATAAAAAATAATGAGATGTTGATTTATATTCCTTCACGTTTCAGAAAATAAAAGGAACAATGGAATGGGATGAAAAAAAGAAAATTGTTCAGTTTTTTCATATACTTTTTATTGCAAATCGAAAAGGATGTACATCAAATCTGTACACAATTTTTTGATTTGTTAAAATAAATGACAAATGTTCGCTCTTAAAATTCAGATTGGAAATTCATGCGTGAACAAAATTTGTTCATTTATTGTGTATATGCGAATACATACTTTTTTATAAAAAAAGTTTTTCTACGCCCCAAATTGCCATTCATACATTTTTTTTAGTTTTGTACGCTTTCGCACAAACTTCAAAGCGGCATCGCAGACAGTGCAAAAAATTGATTGTTAATTGTTCTCCGTCCTTTTAAAAAATTCTTCCCTCGAGTAAATACTATTTCTTTTTTTGGTTCTTTTTGAATATATTGTTTTAAGTACCTATACCATACTGAAAATGTGCTGGCGAGTCGGAATAGCGGCTTGAAGAATCCTTTTCAAAAAGTCCTACCTGAAAAAACAAAACATTCCTAGGACCTGGAAACAATTTGCACTCAATAAAAAAATGAGATTTTACAATTTTTCATTCTCTATTGTGTATAATTAAAAATGCATGCATAATGATCCAACTGCGCATTTTTTTATGTTAAGGGGAGGTTTTAATTCTGACAACAGAAAAAAAGTTATAACCATTTTAAAAAATTCTTAAATTTAAAAATTTGGTTTTTGAATTTCATTTCATATATAAAAAAAATTCTGAAGTTGATTTTACAAGTTAAAGTAGTAAAACTTCCCCTTCATCACATTGAAGTATAATTGACTCTATTGCATCGATCGAGAAAAATTTTTTTTTACTTTTTTTTATTACATGAAAACTTGAGACTTCTCGGAGTGATTTCGTACGATCTCGTGGCATTATCATCTGGGGGGGATATAGCTCAGTGGTAGAGCGTTCGCTTTGCATGTGAAAGGCCCCGGGTTCGATCCCCGGTATCTCCAATCTTTTGCATTTTGCATAAAAAAACAATAAACAAACGTCCAACCATTACAAAATCACGTTGGAATGATTCGACATTATGTTCTTTTTTGATGTTTTGTTGTTTCAAGAAAAAACTCGACCAGAAAGATGATTTTTGGTTGGTTCATTTATTGTTCCATCTCATAAATTTTTTTGTTACAACAATAAAAATACTGCATACAAAAAAAAGCAAGTCAGATCGTATATACAAAACGGTGGGCAAAATTTTGATTATACTCCAATGTCTCTTTTCGTAAATTCCTTTTCGATTAGTTTTTCCTGTACCACGGATCATAATCAGGTCTTTTCCAGCTGTTCTATATAGTCCAATACAATACTATCTATCCAATATAATCTGTAGTCTAATGCAAAATTTCATCCGGCGCACTTAATAAAAGAATACTAACTGAATACATGAGTACTAAATGAAAGAATAAAAATACTGAAACAACATAAAAAAGTGCAACTTCAAATTTAAAATTTGTTAAATTGTACAATTTTGAGCTGCCGAGTTTAGTCTCTGATTATGAACCTCCGTACAGTAAAAACCATCTGGACCTTTTTTTAATTCTTCAACAAAAAAGAAAGAGGTCCAAAATCTACATTTCCTAAACTTGCAAACAAAAGACATACAACCTTGAACAACTGCAGAAACGATTCTCAGTCCCTGTACCGATGCGACGACTTCTTACCGTCACGATGACTCGACCTCGACGACTTGGAGCGCGACCTCCGTCTGTCCCTGCTCCTGCTGCGTTTCTTGCCTCTGGAAGAGTACGACCTGGAGCGCCGTCGTGACCTCGACCTTCTGGTTTTGCTCCTTGACCTTTTCGTCCTAGAGCGACTCCTGTGCCTACTTCTGGACCTGGACTTTCGTTTGGACCTCGACCTGGACCAGCGTCTCCTCGAGTACGACCTGGACCTCCTCCTGCTCCTCGACCTTGACCTCTGGTTCTTCTTCCGCGACCTTGACCGCGACCGACGCTTCCTCGAGCTGCGGTAGGTGCTGCTTGACCTTGATCGTCGCCTGGTCGACCTTGAGTCCGACCTTGAGCGTCGTTTGTCCCTCCTGTCGTCGGACGACTGCGACCTGGATCGTTTTCTGGACCTGCTGGTGCTCCGTTTCTTGTTCTTTTTGCGTTTCTTCTTGACCTTCTTGGCCGAGCTCGAGGAGCGGGTGGAGACGCTCTCGGAGCCCGAGCCGGCCGACTTGTCGGCCGCGTTTGCGGCCGGCTGATGCCGGGGCGTTCGTCCGCCGCTCGACATTGTTTCAGACTCTCTGTCATTATTTACCATTTCTTTCTCATCAACTAAAGCGTGACACGGTTAACCAATATTATAATCCAATTATTATCATCGGCCTAGATCGTTATTATTTCATGACACATACCTGTCTCTCTGCTGCTTGTATTACCGGTATGATTGTCCTCATTTCGGTGCTGCTGCTGATGGTCCACCACTTTCTCGCTCTCCTCGTCGTCCTTCAAGAAACGTCGCTCGTTCTCCTCGTCCTCGGCTATCTTCGCCTCGATCTCCTCCTCGGTCTTGCGAAAAGCTTGCTGTCGGCGGCGAAGAGTTTCCTAAAATTTCAACAGTTAGTTTTACTTGAACAAACAATTTTTCAATTGTAAACTTGTAAAATAGTTGAAAAATAATAATAGTACCTTTAACTCTTCGTCACTGTCATTCTCCTGTGATTTCTCGTCATCGCTCTGGTTACCGTCGGAGTCGCTGTTACTGTCACCGTAGATGCCCAGACCTAAAGCAGAAAGAAAAAATGTCAAATCGCATTCGGAGCGAATAGGCACACAATTTGAGACCAGAGGTTAGCAACATAGTACGACTAGCAGGCTGTACAGGCACGCGTCAATAAGAGGGGCTTCGTTTTTGCATACTTCACTCTTTTCCAAAATTCTAAGGTTCTGGCTTTTTTTCTAGATTACAAGAATCAAAAACCAAAGAACAGATCCTTTCAGTTCAAAGTGCACATTGAACATTTGTTCAAGTTCTAATTTATTTATTTTATTTATAATTTTTTTATTTGGTTTACTCTGTTTTATTTAAACATTTTGTTAATTAAACAAAGCTTTATTCTACAGTTGACGATTAATTTTGTGAAATTATGAGCTAATCAAAAACCTACAGGGTTTAGTAATTTTGAATGTACCCACTAGTTATTTTTTTCTATAAAAAATGATTTCGAATAAATGTTTTAATTTTAGAAGAAAAAAATTGTGTGCCTCTAGGTGAATGCAACAAGCAGTTGCCCCTCTGATCGTTTCTACGTTGACCATGCCTTGTGCATTCTACATACTTCCAACAACTTACCAAGTTTCCGCGAGATCTGAGTAAGAGGGGCCTTGTTGTCGGATGCAACTGGGGTCTCTCCTGCAGGGACTTACAAGACACACGCATTTAGTTTACAACTCATCCCGCCGCTTAATTTCCGGCTTTGCATTGTCCCCTAGCCAACCCCAACCAAACCCCCCTCAGCTGAAATTGAGCTTTTAAGATCAAATTGAAATACAAAAAGAAAATAACGTCTCCCAGTTGGCAAACGCTGAGAGACCTGAATCGAACAAGCCAATGAAAAACGCTTGCAGTTTGTGTCTGGAAGTAAATATGCGACTGTGATCAAGGGTGTGATTGTTAAAAGAAATATAGTTTCTCTCAGTTTTGTTTCTTCCTGTTGAAACGAAAAAAAAAACCTTAAAGTAGGGCAGATTCTAAAAAACACGTCAAATAATTAAACCTATGAATTGACAAAACATTGGTTTAATGCTCGACGATCTTTGTACAATGGCGTTAAAAATTTTTTTCTCTCTTATCCGCCGCGTGGCAAAATGTCGCAGTTCATCAACTGCCACCGATTGGAGGAAACTAAGATTTAGGTTTAACTGGTTAGTATCAGGTGTTTCTGGAGTACCTTTGGCTCGTGACTTATTCCACACTTCTCGACACAACGATGCTATCTCCTCGTTGGTCACTTCAAGCAGAATCTCTGTGAGCGAGCGTCGCACCTTGAGCATCTATAACAAACGCAAGATGAAATCACAAAAACCAAAAATTATAACAAAAATAAAAATTAAAAGAAAATTCAATTTAATTACAATGTCTTGCATTATTTCTTCTCGGCTTCGTTTCGGTGCATAAGTGGAAGCTGCAGAAACTGGACTGCTTTCTTTAACGGCGCGAGGATGAGAATCCGGAGAATCCGCGTCTCTGAAACGAGACTTCCGAGGCCTAACGAGTTCTGGGCTACGATTTTGATTGGGTCGCCGGTTCGACCTGTCGCCCTCGTTCTGCTTCGAGTTTGTCTCGTACTCGGGTTCTGTTTCTTTCTCTGAATCAGAATCCTGTGGAAACAAATATTTAAAACAAATACCAAATCTTAAACTTTCAACTTTGTTGGAGTTGTTTTAATTTTTTTGTTATCGTGCCTTTTGTATTTATTTATTAATTTTTTTTTTTTGATACTTACAAATTTACTTTTACTAGGATTCAGAACAGCTCGAGCCTCGTCCTCAGCAATTTTTCGAGCCTCGAGTTCTCGTTTGCGCATCATCTCTTGTCTCTCGCGTTCCACGGCTTTTTGCTTCTCTCGCTCCATCTTTTCTAACCCCTCTCTGATCCAGGCTGGCAATTGTCTTCGTTTGGCAGCATCTGAATTGAAACACAACCGAACTCTTAATAAATATATAAATTCTTACTAATATGTAAAAATGAAATCAAACTAAATAAATTAATTAATCAGTCACGATTTAAATCAATTATGTAAATTGCTACAAGTATAAACTGAACACCAGCTCAATATCCTATCAATAAGTATCGAGCGAGTATACAACAAACAATAAATAATTTTGATTCATCGATCCATAAGTAAAGGCATCTTATGGTTCACCTATGGTTGTACAAGTGTCCTCCTCCGGTGTTTTTTCTCTATCATCTCGGTTTCTCAACATGTCCATATTTCGAATGGGCATTCGGTTTCCTCGCATCCCTTTAAGAAAAGGTGGAGGCTGAGAAGATACTTGTTCGCCAGTCCAGTACCCCGATACCTAAAAAATCAACCAACTTATAAAACCGTTTCAAAATACAACAAAAAAGTAAATTAAAAAAAACAACGGTTATTTTCAAAAAAGTTAATTTCGTTACTTGATTATACTGCTGTCCAGGTGGGGAATTGAAATACGGAGGCGGTGGTGTTGGGGGAGGAACGCTGAAGTTTCCTCTCCCAGATATATTCGGAGCCGGGGGGACTAAGGGTACCGATGGCAATCCCATAGGTTTTCCGTCCGGTCCCATAGTTACTCCTGGTGGGGGAACTTCGCTCCATTCCCAGTGGCCTGTTCCTGGCCCCGTTGCGTTCCAGTGTCCCCACTGGTTCCACTGGCTCCATCTGTCTCCTAAAAGAAGAATCGAACCTTCAAATTTTCGCTTTTCCTTTTCCAAACTTCGGCTTTCATTTATTTCTTTTTCACCATTTTTTATTCTTATTTTGATATTATTCTTTTTATTTGTTCAGATTCGAACCTGAGGCACCGCTGATGTTTGGCGCAGGAGGAGCTGGAGGAATCTCGTCATCCTTGGTGTCCATGTCCATGGGAGCTTCACCTCCTCCATCGTTTGTCGAAGACTGTTCAGATTCGATCGAAGGGGGTGGTGGAGCCGGTGGCACAACTGTTTCCTTCATCTTAATCCATTGCTGAGCTAGGGCAGCCCAATCAACTACAAGAAAAAAAAAATTAATTAAAACTTTTGAAAAAAAAAAAAAAAAAAAAAAAAAAAAAAAAAAAAAAAAAAAAAAAAAACAAAATAATAACAATGACAATAACAACCACAACAACAAAATAATAATAATGAAAGTAATAAGTGAATAATTTCATGTGCTTAATATTTAATACAGAGAATGAGAGAACAAAAAAATGAGAGAGATGATAATATCATGCAATCCAAATGAAAGTTCAGTAGTGTTTATAGAAAATTATACATCTTTCAATTCTCATCGTCAACGTAGGTGAACTTGCAATTCTGCTTTCGCATGCCAAGCAGTCAAGAGAATTATAGTAGGTACTTGAATAATTTATCTCTTACGTGTTCTATAAATACCAATCATAAACATTCAACTAAAAACAATTGGATTTAATTCGTAACAGTCATAGTAAAAAAAATGATACCAAGATAACCACAGGAAGATGAAAATAATAAAAAATATTACAAAATTAAAAAAAAATGTTAACAACTAAAACAATGACAGATTAAACAAAAATAAACATTAGATGAGAAGATTGAAAAAAAAGGGACGAAGAAAATGAAAAAAAGATTAGAAATAAGAATAGATGCAATGTATAAAAAAAATGGGACGACATTAAACAGAACGACGAAGACACACAGTTACACAAGTTCAAAGAAAATCTAACAGTCTGGCGATGTCCCGAGCAAAAGCAAGATCAAATTCAGTCGTAGCTAACTAGAACAAAATTGAAACAATCATCAATATCGATCAGAATAATAACAAATTCATCATTTACATTCGCAGTTTCTAATCACGCTGGATGAGAAGAAAACAAAAACAAAAGGCGAGGGGTCAAATGACGGAAAATGATAATAAAAAAAAACAAAACAATGATTAGGAAAGTTTAGACATTTTTGTTTCTCCCTCACCTTGGTCGTTGCTCATATTTTGGTAGGCTGAGGGGTGCAAGGCCCACTGCATGGGGTAATCTTTGCCCTCGAACATCTCGCCGCTCATCTTCATCTGGCTTCCTGTCTTATTGCATCGTTGAATCGCAAAGCCGATTGTCAGTTTGAATTAATTTGGTGAATTGACACACCGAACGCCCAAACCATCCGCGACCGGAAGAACAACTCAATTGGGATGGAGGTTAGACGCCGAATGCATCGTCGCTCAGTACAACTCGGCCCGCTGGCGATGACGCTTCGACGGGCCGCGACAACCTTGAGCGAGCGACCGGCCGTTGAACACAAAAGTGACTCACAAAATACGACGGCACAAAAATCGAACCAAAATTGAAACCGCAGTGGCCGTGGTTCATCGCGAAGTTAACGCCGAGAAGGAAAGAGAAGTGTGTTGAAGAAGGTGCGCATGCGCGCAGCGACCCGCGAGAACTTTGACGTTTGAATGAGTGGCGGCAAATTCAAAACAATTGTTTTTATTTCATTGTTTTGAATTTGTTTGGTTGTTTTTGTTTTCTTTCAATTTTACAAAACAATTTACTTTTTATTGATTTTCATTTTGGTCCTGTTCTTTCTGTTTATTTTTGTTATTTGCTTTTTGTTGAGTGGCGGCAAATTCAAAATTTAACAATTCAATTTTTATTTCATACAAACTATTGTTGATAAACATTTCGTAACAGAAATAGCGTTTATTCAAATATCTAGAACTTTACCTTAAAAACATGTACAAAACCAACTGTAAAATATTATTTATTCTAGTTTTGAATAGGAATGCTGGATTATAAAAAAAATGTTTGAAAAACAACCAATCATTGGTTTTTGGCAGATTTGAATAAATTGTGCTTCTCAACGACGTGTGCTATGATCAATTTTTCGATCTCAATTCCATTTTGGAGCTGCTCGTTTGACAACAAGATCTCATGCTCCGTTTGGCTGTCCACAATCACGACCCTTTGTTTTCGATTTTGTAAAACGTTCGCTATCACCAACTGCAATCAAAAATTTCAAGATTAAAAAAAATTAAAAAACAATAAAACATGAAAATGTTGGGGTTTGTACCTTGTGTTTGTACTTCTCAAGGGCACTTTTTGCTTTTGAGATCAGCAGACTTTCGTCCGTCTCAAGTTTAAATGAAATAACAAAAGCTTGAGGAACCCACAAGCTGACCAAGGGAGCAAGAATTTTTGGCACCAGTTGCAATGAGATGGACGGTGCATCGGTCGATGGAATTTTGTGCACAGACTAAAATTGTAAACAAAGATCACATCAAATAAACAAAAATAAACAACAAGATGTAAATCATGCAACTTGAAAATAAGGTATATAATTTCGTTTTGACAATTTTGAAATTTTGAGTTTACCATTTCATGAGAAGGGATATAAAAATCTGAAACAGCGGCTGCTAGATAAAAAATTGCCCTTTCTTTGAAACAGGCTAGGGCTTGGCAAATTCCTCGGAGTAACCATAAATATTCAGCCAAACTTGTGAAACGTAGGTATAACAAATTTCCTTTATTTCTAACTTCCTTATATTTCGTTAGGATGTTTGATACCTCGTTGGTATATTCTGGTAAAACTAAAACAATAAACATTAATTCATTGAATATAATTTTTTTTGCAATCATTTTTGAAATTTTTTTATTTTGCTTGTTAAAAGATTTTTGATATTTTGTTATTAGGATGTTTGGATTTTTTTTATTTTGTTACCTGTTATTTCATTACTTTCAGTTTTGAAATCGAGCATATCTAAAAATGATTTACTCGAAAAGTGCCTCGAGTATGGTTCCAAAGATTTCACCCTAAAAGTAAATGGCGATTTTCAAAAATGTACAAAAATATCTGATAATTTTATAAAAAATAGTAAAGTCATTTTTTTTCACCTATACAAAAATACAACTGGATAGCCGCGGTCTAAAAAATATTCCGTGGACGCCGAGCCTCTGGTGCCTGCGCTAAAATTGTCAACAAAGCGGACCGTGTTGTGTTCCAATGGCACCGTCGTTCCCCCACTCTTATACAAAAAAATTTCCCCCACTCTTATACAAAAAAATTTAAAAATGTTTCTTATATATGATAATAAAACAAATTTTTTTTATCAACAATTAAAAATCTAATTGAGGTTATATTTGTTTATTTTTCGTACTTGAAAAACAACAATAATACATCTGTTTATAAAAATTTTTTTGTTTTATAAAAAAAAACATTTGTTTTCTTTTACGATTGATTATTTTATTTTTGTAAATAATATTATTTTACAGATCTCTGATGGAAATTAGCAATTGTTTACCGTTACAACAACAATGTCACGATTCGCTTGATAATGTTTCTTCGAAAACTCGTCCAGCAGTTGTATGCTCCTCTCATAATCCGCCGGTTTCGGA
>JAPYZS010002109.1:0-11850 GCA_030522925.1 Trissolcus japonicus
CGAAGACAACGGTATATGATAACATATATATTTATGAAAATTAAATCCTAATTAGAAACAGCGGCTGCAGCGGCGAAACTTTTTTTTATAATAGGTAGATAGAAAGTTAAGTTACGGCTTGTAAAAGCCAAACTTGATGATGCGTGATTTTTAGTCCCGAAGAAAAACTTTTTTGAAAAAAAGTGATAATAAAATAAAGTTATCTATAAATAAATAAAAAAGTATCTATAAATAATATATCAGCTTTGAGAATTCAAATAAACAATTTCACTGATTCAAAGCTTTAGTTTGTTTTTTAATTTATTGTTTCGTTAATTTTGTTAATCAATATAAATTTAAATGGCTCAGCGATTCAGATTAAGTGATTCAAATTAGATTCAGTGTTTCAGACTCGGTTGTTCAAGTTCAATACTCAGATTCACTGGTTCGGGTTTAATAGTCAGATTCAGTGGTTCGGGTTCGATATTCAGATTCAGTGGTTCGGTTTCGATATTCAGATTCAATGGTTCGGATTCGATAGTCAGATTCAGTGGTTCGGGTTCGATATTCAGATTCAGTGGTTCAAATTCAATTCTCAGATATTCTCAGTGGTTCAATTTCAATTCTCAGATTCAGTGGTTCAAGTTCAATAGTCAAATTCAGTGGAATCAGGAATTTGGAATTTGGTTTAATAAAGATATATAACGCTATTTACAGTTTTCTTGATTCCAATTTTTTATTCAAAGAATATTTGTAGATTACTATTAGCGACCGAAGTTTTTACCTGAAAAAATTGAATAAAATATAATTAATTTATTGTAATTTTATTTGAAAAAAATATTATATACATTAAGTGAATAATATTAACCTCAAAGATACAATTTTGGTTGAGCTTCAAAGTGATAAATTTGAATTTGTTTATAGCCCTTCATTCAATATGACGGACTATTTTTCGACACCTTGATATCTGTGTCGCAAACCTTTATCTGCAATAAATTCACATTAAATTATGAAAACATTAAATGGAATGTAATAAGTTATTGTATTGTTTTAAATTTTATATATATTGTGTGAATAAGTTTACCCGAAAGATACTTTTTATATCCAATTTTAATTGTTGAATTTCAATATATATCCATTACCTGTCAAGTGTTTTTTCTCTTTCATGTTAAATTACAATATTATTTGTTTACGAAAATGACATAACAATCCCACAGGGACAAAAATATACTTACAAATATATGTCGGATTTATATTTATTATATAAATAATGGGTACGTTTTTGTTAGGTCTCTTAGAAAACTGAGAGTCTCTGATATTGACGCAGCGTTGCCAAGTTGTGCGCGGGTCATTCAAAAATCCTTATGAAAAAATCCTTATGAAAACTTTGAAAAAACTTTTCTTTTGAAAAATTGCAATGACTCTGTAAAAAAATAAAATAATAAAAAAATTAAAAAAAACAAACAAATCAATCTGTATTAAAACGTTTTTTGTAATATTCAAGATGGAATAGAAAACTTTCTGTTGGCATTTGTAAATTATGAATGGATATTTTTTATGGCAATAATGATTAATTAGAAAAAGTAAATATTTCAATCAATGTTAAAAACAACAATTTTTTCTAAAATTGATTATTTTGTACCCTTACATGTTTTCCTTGTCTTAACCTCAGACTAATGTTCGGTGCGTGATATAAGAAAAAAGCCAATTATTTATTTCACCTGTTCGTTTGACAGCACGATTCCAATTTGCGTGACAGCAAAGTGACAGCAAATATTTCAGATTTTAAAAATGAATGTGGTAGCTGTAAGTGTTTATTTTTATTTATAATAAAAGATGGTTTAATCATTTATTCTTTTCTATATTTCCCAATGTTACATTTGGAGTATTATGAGGATGCAGAAATTGCAGAAGGTAAACACAAAAAAAGATTCAAGTTTTATAAAACATAAAATACGATATATAAATTAACTATGTTGAATTTTTGGTTGTTTTTAACTATTGACGAGCAGTACCGCTGCATTTTTTATTTAACTTTTAATCAACCTGATCGTCTTTATTTTTTTCAATTTTTTCAGATGAAATATCTAAAACTTTCGCGTGGAGTGTTGCTGATACAAAATTACTAATCAAAACGTATAAGGACATGAAACATACGTTTGAGGACAAACGAAATAAGATTTTGGGATGTTGGGAAAACCTTGCTGCCATTATGCGAGCATGCGATGTCCGCGTAACTGCCACGCAGTGTCGTAGCAAGTGGAGCTACTTAGTAAGTACTTACAAGAAGTACAAGGATTACAATTCCAAAAGTGGAAATGACCGCAGAGACTGGGATTATTTCACTTTGATGGACGAGATTCTGGTGAAAAATCCAGAATATACCCCTGTTTCACTAGCATCAAACCTTTCTGGTTACAAACGCTTTGCGCCAATCATCAGTCAAGATGCAGGCGAAGACAATATTAGCGATGACGACAGTTTCTTTTATTTTCAAGAGCCAGTTTTAGTTTCAGAGAAACATCAAGCGAATCAGGTACATATATATGGTCCTAATAAAACAACGATTATTATCACTATTATTATTATGATTTTATTATCATTATAATTTTTTTTATAGAAAACTACTGTTGCTGCAGGATCATGTCGTCAGCAAAAATCTATTTCTGGTTTTAAACGCAGTGCACCTATCAGTCAAGATTCAAGCAAAGACGATGGTAGTGATGAAGATGTTCAGAACTTTTTGCCATTGCCAGTTTTAGTTCCAAAAACACAACAAATTAAGGTATATTTCTAATAATAATGTTAATGATAAGACAATTGTCACCCTTTTAGATCGAATTCGCAAAAATTAAAAAAAAAACCTCTAAGAAGATAATTAACGATTAACATTCGGTTTCCTAGTGTATTATTATTTCTGTTTCAGAAAAATACAGGGAATACTGAAGGATCATGTCGTAGTAGCAGTGCCAATCAACGAAAAGCTGCTCTAGAGTCGTCGATAAATAGCAGGCAAAAAAAAAGATCTGAAAGACCGCAAGTACAAGCAGTGGAAGTGCTGAAACAGCTGCGAAACGATCGCGCCAAAGAATTTGAACGTTCCTATGCACAGCGCGAACGTTTCATCAAGTTATTCATGCAAAGTCAACAATCACATGGTTCACTCGATGATAAAGAAAATGACTAAACGTTTTAACGATTTCTTTTCACGCTATACAATTTCAAGTAAAACATTGTCTGTAGATCTCCTGAATTGTGATGCCCTTAATTCTTTTATTGTTCCTAAATATAAAATTGAAAAAATATTATTACATTAATATATTATTATTATAAACAAAATAAAAAACGAGAAATACAAAAGAACTGATCTAATTATTGCAAAAATAAAACAAAATATTAATTAAGACCCTAATAAACAATACAAACGAAAGAGAAAAGTATCATCACAAGTTCGCAAAGAAACATATATTATATAAAAAAGATCGAAATAAACAGAACAAACTAAATGAACGAAACAAATTGAAATTTTGTAAACAAAAATAAAATTAAAAAATAATGAATTGTAACAATTGAATCCTCTAAATTGATGCACATAAAAAATAATAATAAAACTAACAGCGCAGATCAAAATTTCGCTTACAGAAAAAAGAAAATCGTAGGTTTGTTGCCGTTTACAATAGAAACATTATAGGTAAAAAAAAGAAACATGAATACATTGTAAAACTACAATCATAATTATAAAATTACTATAAAGAAACCAAGTTTTTTAAATACAGTCTTTTTAATTGTTTTCCATTTCAGGTGGTTCTACCTCCGAGGATATTAAGTATAGGAGGACCAGGGTATGTATCGACGCCATCCAGCCTTTTCTTCCAGGAGATGATGGCCACTGTGACTCAATTATGGTTGTTACCGATTCGCGTTTTCACTTGCAATTTGCACGGCAGCAAGTCAAATCCGGCGTCACCGATCTTTTGCCGCTGATTTTGATCCGACAATTCGTCTCGGCTGCCGGACACTTTGCTAATGCCAGCAACACCAACAACCAAGATGTCAGGCGCGGAAAAAAATGTTTTTTGTAACAAAAAATCTCTCGATTGAATTTTGAATATTGAATTTTGATTGTTGACTGAGCGTTTTAGTATAGTATTTTGTGATAATGTTTATTAGGCGACAGTGATACCTAGTTGGAGGTAGGATCCCTGTCGTTGGGTCCGACGATAATTGAAGCGGCGATATCATTGGCCCCAGGAGAGCGGCTTAAAATCTGCCAGATGTAGGTGCATCGGCGGATGCGCCTTCTTTGGCAAAAACCAAAACGGGCCGCAATTTATCAAACCCAGCTATCATGATTTTCATGATGACAAATATTGCAGACTACAGGTGAAAATAATAAATTTGATTGTAAGATCGGACACAAAGAAAAACAATTACATATATATTTAATCTATTCTTTAATACAATATTTTTTTTAGGATTAACGATAAAAAGAAAGATAGAGGTTTCGCCTAGTTGATTCTTCATGAGAACCAGCTGATATTTCACACGCCGCTGTACAATTTTAAGGACATAACCCTGCAGAACACTTGTTACTACGTCGCATCTGGGATGAAACTTACCGTCGCCCAGGAAAATTTGTACAATTTCAAGACTTGTATCGAACGGTCCCACTCGGCCGGCAGGGACCCTCACAATGACGACGGCTACAAACCAAAGATGGCTACTCCTTACAACTAAAGACAACTAAAGACGTTCCATACTCGCCTCTGGTCAATGCCAGTCCAATAATGCTTCTGCCCCAAAAACTCGACTCAGTCTGGAAACTCCACGCGTAGAAGTCCAAGTCCATCCCGAGTGTGCCGAAGATTGATTGCCTACCGAAGGGCAGTGTCTCGGAGTCGAAACTCGCCGTTGATTATTTCGAGACGCTGAGGCAAAACATCAGAAAGCTTGCTCGTCGAAAGCTTGTTCGTCCAATAAAACGCCTACTCATCCTTATCTTTGGGACAATTCTGCTATGATACAGTCCGAAGGTTCAATCGAAATTTTGTTATTGAAAAACTGAAATCTGTATTATTTCTTTAAATTCTGTAATTCCTGTATTCTTGACTCGAGTTTGACGATTGTGTAAATTGTTTGTTGTATGTAAGGTGAGGAAGATATTGTGATGAATGACGAGGAGGAGCTGCTGAAAGTCCAGCACGAGACACGGTTCAGAACATCGGTGATAGGAACACTAAAAGGCGACGTGGACCTGATGTTAAGTCCTATGGTCCTGGAAAGTTTGCAGAGATTCATTGATTCCATCACCCCGACCCTTGCGATCCTTCATCCTCTCAATGTTATGAACCACATCCATCGCGAGTGTATCGGTAAAGTTGAGGATGCCAACATCCTAAAACAGGAGCAGAGTCTCTCTTATTGTAGCCATGTCCAGACTAGTTCTAAAAGGTCTACTACAGAGAGAAATATTAAAAGTGATGAAGGTATCGTTCCATCCACCAAATAATAAATAATAAAATAATTTGAATTTACATAATTGTAATTTAATTTTTTTTCATTTTTAGGAAAAATTGCCTTGCAGATTTATCTTCATATTAAAAACAATTAATTAATTAATAAAAATTTAATAATTCATAAAAATTTTAAAAAATATGAAGAAAGTATAATGACTCAGATTCAGGGAAGCATTCTCCTTTCAAAGGTAATTGATCAGGTTGTTGAGTAAGGAAAAGAAAGTAAAAGAAGAAATTAGTAATATTACAATTTGCAAAAGTAAATTTTTTATTAATAAAAAAAGTGAAAGAGATTTTAAAAATTTGTTCTTGTAGGTAAACATAACTTTACACCAGGCTTCAGTGGTATAGGATATCATCTTGTTCTGAGCACTGGACAACATTTGGGACCTTCCTTGCGAATTATTTTTCGCGGTATGTTTTGACGACATGATGACCAAGTTGCATCTGGAAAAACAGGTCAGAGAGAGATCGTCTAGATCTTCCATAAACCGACGGTCCTCCCGAACCTGAAGAAGGTGAACAAGATCAGTAAGGCCTTACTGTCTAGGCTGCAGCCTGATACTGTGGTCGCCGACATCAGCGGAGGCGAACCAGTTTACATCGAAACGGGAAAGAAACAGCTGGAGGAGATCATCGCTACTTAAAATATAGGTTCAATTTAAACTTTATATAATATTATAAGAAATGACAATTTGTCATTTCTCATACTTTAGGGATAATTATTTCTTGTTTTTTTTTAGGAAAAGCACATTCGCAATTAAGAAGACTGAGGAACAAATCTTCAATTTTGAAAGATGCTGTCGTAACTGCCGTACCCTCACACCACTCCAAGGTGTTGTTCACTTTGTCACTCAAGTGTGTCGATTATTATCTCCACCCTCCCCCTGACGAGAACGAGAAACTAAATGTATTATTTCATATATTTTATACCAAAAACGATGTAGTCTTTCTAATGAGTTTATCATTTTGTTTTTTAGAAACGAACTGGGCCTTCCCAAGCGACCGAGGACTTCACTGTAGGAACAGGGGAAGATCGACTGGGCTTCATAATGTTCGAGTGGGGACTGGAAGGGATCAAATAAAAAATTGTCAAACATTCACAAATCGATTTGCTATTAAAATGGTTCACCTGTTCATATCCATGTACACAAGATCGACAGCTATCGTTGCCTGTCTCATGGCTGAAGCTTTGGATGTTCAAGAGATTATTATTGTATTATTATAATGTATTACAATATTATATTATTATTATCTACGAAGTTTATGTTGTGAAATACAAAAAAGATAAAAATTAATCTTATAAATCTTGCAAATAAATAAATAAGTGACATACATAAAATTCTATTAGACATTCTGACGTAAAAGATTTTGTTTCTATAAAATGAAATTAAATCGACCAAAACCATTACAGATTGTTGATGTGCTATGTTTAGTTGGCTATGTGTTAGTTTGTTTAAACAAAGCAACATGTGATCAGTTTCAAAACCGGCTAAGTCAAATTTTTTAGTTTTCGAAAAAATCGCAAAAATCTGTTAAATACGTGAGATAAGTTAAATATTAAGAATATAAATCTAATGACGAAAATAGTGTCCGTAAAACAGACAGGTCACTCGTGTGGAACTCTTCTATTTCTATACAGCTGTGCTGCTATAGCGTCTCTCTTTCTTTCTCCAGCAATTTCAACATTTTCAATAATGTCATCATCGTTGAACCTATCTTCATTAGGATCTTGAAAAAAATCGTCGAACGGGTCATCTTCGTTGGCTAAACAAATATTGTGCGCGACACATGCACCTAAAATAAGCAACGGGGCGATTCCAGTGTCGTGAATTGGAAGATGATTTAAACGTCGCCATCGACCTTTAAGGAGAGCAAAGGATCTTTCGACGACACTTCTTGTTTTGGCATGCATCAAATTATAGTAACTTTGCATCTCTGTTAATCGACCATTATCACGGTAAGGAGTCAGCATAAATTGTGATAGTGGATACGCTCCATCGCCTAATATATGCGTGTTATTGGGTAGGTACGCCTGGATATCATTTTGAATTCGTTCAGAAAGTTCACAGAGGCGCCATACGCGAGCGTCATGCATGGATCCACAATATCCGATGCAAACATCAGTGAATTTCAATGTGTCAGTGCATACAGCTTGAAGTTTTACTGAATGATATTCTTTACGATTATAATAACTGTTGGGATTTTCCTTCGGAGCACTGATTGGAATTTCACAGACATCTATACATCCAACGGTGTTGGGAAATGTCGAATTCTTGAATATACCAGTTTCCCAGGAAATAAACTGATTACAATTTTCAGCAAGAACAGTGCAAGTACGAAGAAGACACTTCCATGCAGTCGACTTGCTGACGACGAAACGATCTGCAATACCGCTGAAATCACAGTAATACCGCATTAGACAAAGATAGATTAGACGAAGATTTACTTGTGTCAAATTTACTAGTAAATTTGTAGGCAAATAAAGAAAGTCCAAAAAAGTGGACATTTGTACTCATTAACCTGCTTCGTATTTCCTTGTAACTAAAAGTTACTTTCTACAATCTATTTATTCAAACTGATGCGAACCGTAGAATTAGTGCAGTTGATGCCAACTGCAAGAAAAAAATGTTTCTTGTCTTTTTCAAATGAAAAGTACTTTTCTATGTCTCCAAGAAAGAAAATTTAAAATGAAAACCAACTGGTTCTTTTCAATTTTGATTAATGACAATATAGACGATGAATTTGTAAAAGTTAACGACACTGAAAGTAACACTTTGTTTATTTTACCGAAAGGATTCCTGATTTCCGAGCGTCCATAAAGCGATGGCAAACTGCTTATCAGGAGAAATTGGTGGATTTTTGGCATTTTCAGAAATCAAATTAGCCCCAAATTGTCGTACCAAGTTTTCGAAAAGAGTTTCCGTCAGTCGAAAGTGACTTTGAAAATCTAAAAAATAATTAACAATTCACTCTTAATGTAAAGAATACTAATATTTATTGGTAACAAAAGTTTAGTTGATTCAACAACTTAAGAACGCGTGATGTAAAATGAATTTTCTGCATATAACAGTTTTGATTTTTTTTTTATTTGAAGAGTTTCAATATCTTATGAAAAAAACATGTTATATTACAATTATCGTGATAGGCAAGGTGTATGTAAACAATTTTCATGAAGTTTGCACTAATCTAACTTCCATATTGTCTTGGAACATTTGCATAGATAGTGCATTCAAAAATTTTCGGAAAACTTTTTCATAACCTTACAATCAGTTAAAAAACCATTTTTAGGTATTTCAAGACTTGACAGATTTTCAATATTTATATGCTCATATATAATTTATGCAAATAATGCAAGACGGTGAAAACTTTTGTTTTGTTATTTGTATTGTTTGTTTTATTTTGTTTGTTTATTTGTTTTGTTTTGTTTGTTTATTTGTTTTGTTTTGTTTGTTTTTTTGTTAACAAAGTAGAATCGAGTGTTTCCAGTGCTTTTCAAAGTCTTTCTTACGTTTCCGGATTTAAGAGGTTGAGAAAATGATTATTGCAAATGTCAAAAACATTATACCTGACGGAGAATATTGCGGAATTAAAGCTTCGAAAAAATCTTGTACTTTTGGATGACTTTCTCTCCGGAAAATTTCTGATACAGTTTGTTCAAGTAGTTCGTCGTCATCCACATCATCATCCAAAAACATGACGTGGAAAACTGCGAAGTCTTCCAGTGCATCTGCAAAAAAAGTGTACAAATTTGCAATTTGGGGTTCTAGTCGAAAAGAGTAATTGAAAATTTCAAGGAAACTTCACTGTTAATTACAATTACCTAATTGTCTGCCACCAACATCCATTGCAAAAATCAATAATAAAAGATCCACTTGTTTACTTTACTTGTTAATACATTGAAACGCGCACAGAAAATGAAACAACAAAAGATTGATGAAATATTTCTACTCAAATTGTTTGTCCTTGTTAAAAGTAACCTTCCTCCGGACCTGATGCGTTTTGGAGCACATTTCAAGTTTCAGTAAAACCAACACTTTTTAGATTCACATTTAATGAATGAAAATGATAGAAATTACACTGCACAAATTATGTCGAAATAATTTCCAATTATTTTTAAAATCTGATTCTGCTCACTTTTTGCAGTCCATCTATGAGAATATAATCAATAATGTACGTGTAGTAACAATGAAAGGATAATTATTTTTATAAGTAATAATCATGAATGATGCCAGAATTGTGAACATGTGAGCAATTTATTCGAACGATGTTATCTAAATGTGAAGTCGAAACTTCATATAAAGCACTACACAAATCACATAAACCAAGCTTGTCAAAAGACTACACCTTTTTCCATAGGAGCGTTTCAGAAGAAGTTTTTACTTACCTTAACTTTACTTAACTTCTCATCTGTTATTTATTTAATATTAAAAGATTTGCACTTAAAATCATAAAGTTTAGAATTAATATCACAAGTTATGTTCATTGCCATTTTTAATTAATATTAATTTATTGTTACCCATAGTAACATACATGAATTTCATATTTTATACATATATAATATAACTCGCAATTGGTCTCGTCACTTTTGGACATTGCTGTACACCGTCTGATCAACGCTCATTCCAAATAATCGCGTGTCGCAAGCTCGGTGCTATGGGAGAAAACTTCGGCTCGTATATGTCAAAATCGTAATTCAAACTCTATTTTCAATTCGAGTGTTACTAATACAAAAATAATATTTTTTCGATGTTAAGTGCTATCCAAATCCAGAGCACGAATGTTTACATTTAAAAAAAATTTTTAAACGGTTAGACAAAGAAAATATATTTTTTAACACAAATGTTTGTTTGAAATAATGTTCCTAATACGTAGGATTAAGTTTGTTTAAAAAATGTGGAATTGGTTGTACGTCGTGTGTACATTGTTTTGAATACTTAATACAAATCCTGTCCTGAAAAATTCAAAATTAAACTGACGATATTGAACTAAAACCAAATATTCAACATTATATGAAACGTCGTTGGAAACTTATATATTTAACACCTCTATATTTAAATCTGAAGTCGAAATTGTAACGTGTAACATGAAAATCACTACATGAATCACATAAAATATACTTGTGATTTGTCGAAAGACTCCACCATTCTTTCGATGCTTTCTCTAACAGCTATTAATTCACGCGTACGCGATTCATCATCAGTGATGCGTCGAACGGTTTCGTGTATATTTTCACAGATTTCAATTATTTGTTTTTGATTGTCCACTATTGCAGACAATAAGCGGCAACAATCTGGTTGCAATTGCGCAACGTCTCCGACATGTGCCATACGCTTAGTTCCGCCCTTTAAAAGGTTTTGTCCACCCGTTGAAGTTTGCAACAGTGCAGGTTCGTCGAGATTCTCAACACTTTTCAGAGCTCTTGAAGTTATTGTGCAACTTGTTGATGTTGAAGCACCACAGATGGTTACATTGTTCAATTTCAACCGTTTGGAACTGCTCACGTTGACATACTTGCTGTTAGACTTATTTTCAACCTCGAATTGTGACTGAAAAAAACACCATGTTTGAAGAAATCAACATTAAAAAATCATATAATAAAATGGCACCGACAAAAAAAAAGATTTACACTTACAGAATCATTATCCTCATCATTGAAATCAAGATCTGATGTTTCTTTTATATATTTGAATATTTTTAATAAGTCTTTCTCGTAGTCGTTCAAAGGTTTTAGTTTCGCCGGAAGTTGCCCGCCATCATTCTTGTGACGAAGAATTAACTTGCATATTTTGACACATCTTCCCAGCCAGTTATTTAAAGCCTAAAAATAGAACATTTTAAATTGTAACTAAATTTGTTCTCGCAAGCATAGGAAAATTTATACAATGATTTATTAAAAAAAGTAAGAAGCGATGTTTTTTAATGTTTACCTTGCGCCACTGAGCCAATGTACGATCCACTTTTCCCATCAAATTGAGTTCATCTTTTAAAGATTCCCACAATTTAGTTTGTCCGCGAAGCTTCTCTAAATTTGCGAATTGATTTTCTAACAACAACGGGTTTTCCTTGATGGCTTTGACAAATACTTCTTGTTGGAATAAATTGATTTTGTCGGCGCGAGTTTTCTCATCGTCCAAAAACTCCACTGAAATTTTGTCGAGTGGGTTAAAAATGTTATTTTTATACGTTACAACATTTGTTTCTATACTTACTTGTTGCCGCTTTGTTGTCGAAAAAACAGATGAAATAAACAATCGGCTTTTTTCTTATATCACGCACCGAACAAACTTGCAGAAACTTGAAGTTTTAAATGTAAACAACATTTGATGTCGAGTACACACGCCAGAAGTGTGTT
>JAPYZS010002110.1:0-10965 GCA_030522925.1 Trissolcus japonicus
AGAAACTTTGGAAATGTCATCTATTCACACGAACCTAGGTGAAAATGGAGGCGTGAATGAAGATGTAACTGGACATGAAACCGAACCAGTTGAAGAAGTAATTGTTGACCAGTTAGCATCGCAAAAGTGTCAATCAAACGACGGCCTCGACTTTCATTATCAAATCGCTGAATCAATTCTCGGGTCCTCGGTAGTGCATCAACAAGAAAATAATTCCGATTCCAGTGGTGCGCATTTATCTACATTGAGTCAACATGCACAAGACTTACATCTAACAACCACAGAAGCTCGGACAATTTCTATTCGGTTGTTAAATTTAGACTCCCAAATTCAAACAACTATTCAATGTGAAGATACTGTTTATCTTCAGTTACAGGATGTCGATGCCACTGCAACGGTTGAAACTGTCCAAACACAGCCTGAAATTATTCAACAATCATGTGGTTCGACTGCTGTTGATGTACAGTCGGTGATAGCTTGTGTACAAAAAATTACCTCCAGTGGTACAGCTGCTGAATCAGTTATTCAATCCAACTCTACCAATGAGCAGGCCCAGGATTCGACACATCAGATATTGGATGATCCGTTGCCACTTTCAGTAAGTCAGTCAAAAAATGAACAGCAATCTGTCATTTCTGAATCATTCACCGATATTCTATTTTGGCCTAAAGAAAATAAACAGAAAACTGCGTCAACTAAATCAAGAAAAGAAAAAATTCCTTCAGTGGTAACTTCTTCGAAATGGCAGCAGTATCATGAAGAAAAGGAGAACGCAAAACAAGCTGACATTCTCAGGAAAGAAGAAAGAAAGAGAAGTTGCTAAGCGCATTAAGCAGGAAGAATCTGCAAAAAAGCAAGAAGAGCTTTCGAAAAAAAAGAAGCTATAAAAAAACGACAAGAAGCGTTACAAAAAGAAGAAGTGTGAAAGAAAAAAGAAGAGATCCAGCGCAGGAGAGAAGCAGTCAAAATAATGAAAGTTCGACAAGGCAGAAAAACTAAGCAAGACGAAGAAGAGATCACGAACCAAGAAGACAGATCTGGAAAAAAAAGGAAAACGACCGACGGAGTCAATGAAGAAAAACAAAAGATCAAAATTAACAGAGTTATTACTGTAACTTGCGAATATTCATGTAAAAAGTTTTAACGATTCTCCGTTTGCATGATTTGTATTATAAAATTCGTTGATATTTATGTAAATTTGAATTTAAATTCAATATTTCAATTTTATGTAAGCTAACATATTTTAATGACATAAAAATATATTTTGCATTTTAGATTAAAAAAATGAAAATTATTTGATTTTATGATTAATATCTGCAATTTCGTTATGTTATGTTTGATGCGATTCGAAATATCGGAAACCGGCGCTTGTTGTTGGTACAACCGGCGACGTTCACAGAAAGATTATCGGAAACCGGCGCACTAAGCTTTTTTGATATATTTATTTTAATTTGAAAGTACCGACAATTATTAACGCGTTTATGAGGATCTATTTCGAAACTATATACATTTTCCTAAAGTTTGCTCTTTTTTTATCATAATATTCTTCAGATTTTGTTCATAATAAAGTATCAATGATGCGAGAATTTCTTAAAGTCACGGAAACCGGTGCCTTTACCTTATAGGGATCCCTCACGTACGAAAATATATTTTTGAAATATAAATAAAATATTTTTTTTTTTATGTAAAATATATTTTCGCAATGTGTACAATATTTAGTTTATATTTTTCTAATTAATTTCATTATATAAATTTATAAAAGATACGCACATTGTCATCCGTAAGGGTTATTACACTGAGACAATATATTCTTGACTCCAAATTAATAATCATTACACATATACTGCTTTTGACTGTTATTATAAATATAATTTTTAAAACAATGACACCTTATTGAATAATTTAATTTACAATCTGAAAGCCGCAATCATTTAATATTAGTAACATAATTTATGCATCTAATGACTCTTAGATTAGTTCATATAAATAAATGCACAATTGAAAATAGAAGATAATTAACTTTCTATAAAAAGAAAATACGACACATATGAAATATTTTAGATGATAGAAGATTTGGTTGTTGTTAGAATAAGTAAACAAAATTGCAGAAACTTTTTTTCTTTGATGGTAATTTACGAGGCTCGACAAAACTACTAATTAAAATGCGTGCTACCTTCACTTAAGGTCGGTATCGGTTGACCACAGACTACTAGCGTTCACACCTGAGCAGCCAGGTCGTACAATAAAAGAAGAAAAGAAGAAAAAACTGGTCTCACAAAAATGCACAGAACAAACGTGGCATTTTTCATCAAACTATATTTGGAACAGTTAGATTATTGCCGCAATATATTAGGACCAATTTGGCCGAATTGAACGCAAAAAGGAGAACTGTTTTTATTTTGTCACCGTGCAAATAAAGTTATTAATCTAACTGTTATTTATTATGACTTTCATCCGGCGTTTTTCGTCAAGCGGATACGATGATTTGTATACGTTGCAGACCTTCAGTCTGTAATTTAATTTCAGACGTCAAAATTTATATATTTGAATACACTAGAGGTGAGTATCTTTAAATCCAATGCGCGGATTAGTCGACGCGCGTATTACAGTCGTGAATAAAATTTAAAATTGAGTAAAAAATTTATTGTATGCGCAGAAGCAGAGACTACTCCATCGATGCTTTTTCTGACTCTTTTATGTATAATCGTGTTTTTTCATCCGATTTCAGTTTTTATTTTTCTCTTTTGCAATTCAAAATTTAATATTCAAATTTGAATGTTAACTGGGTTATGAACTGGATTGTGTTATCATCAGCAAGATGAGAAATTTTCATAAGTATTAGAGAGATATGTAGGATCAACCGGGGTAATTGTGACACGAAAATGCAAAGTTGTTTTTCGACTTGATGTAACATTTGTGAATAAGAATATTTTGGTCTGCATGTTTTTAATAAGTTACACGAATCCTTTTAAATGGAAAAATGAAGTTGGAGATTGGAAAATTATTATGTGAAAAAAAATTAGTTTCATAACCTACTTAAAATCTCAAAATTACCCTATGTACCGGTGTAAATTGTGACGCTATGTGGGGTACTTGTGATTTAATGAATAATTGTTATTATCAACAGTTTTTATGATTGATCTTAGGAAATACAATAATTCTCTATCTAATTAATATCATAAACATTATTCTATAGAAAATTATGGCGAATATCATAATGTATCAAAAATTATAAAATATCAATTGCAAAAACTATGTTGGCCTATATTTATAAATTTTCATTGAATAATTTGTTATAATTTTCAAAATTCTGTCACGTCGATATATATAAACTGATATATGCCATACTCATAAAAATAGTTCATTACAGATACTATAATATCACTGTTTCCCTGTACTTTGCAAATGATCTGAAGTAATTGTGACTTCATTTGTACATAATGTATTACTTAACAAAATATTCTTGAATGGTAGATCAAGTTTAACAGATTGTAACTAAGTAAAATGAAGCATTAAAGTCATAAGAATATATGCATTTTTCAACGAAATTTATTTTTTAATGAAATGCTCAAACCTCAAAAAATCAATGATTTGTGTCGTGTTGAACAAAAATTGAAAAAACAATAACAATTTTTTAATCATTTTAGTTCCAACTTTATCAGTATTGTTTATAAGACAAGCCCTAGTAGAAATTAAATTAGGCGTGCCCCATCAAAAACGAAGGCCTGACTTGATTTGCGGTCTCAAGCCTAAATTAGAGTTACCCTAATTCGGCCCTCGTCTACACCAAATATGGTTACCATTTTTTCAATCAATAATTTCCAAACATGGTAACCCAGTTAGGGCCCGACATGGTCCTTATCGTAGATAAGGCCCACGTTAGAATGTAACGCTCATTTTTAGTATGGCCCCGACGTGATTTCAGTATTTCGACTTTTTTTACGAAAAAATTTTTTTTAGAAAGAGAACAATATTCTTTCTTGATATAAGACATTTTTTAATGGTATTTTGTTAATAATAATTAGCCTGTTACAAATTACTCCGATATCTCAATTACCCCAGTTGATCGGAATAGCAAACTTAAAAATCATAATTTTATCCGGAAATTGACAATTCTATAAATGACTTAATCATTATTTGATATTGTAAATTAAAATTTTCTAATAACATTCAAAAAGCTGATTTTTTTACAAAAAGTTATTGTAGTTTGAAAATTGGCTTTATCTTACGTCTAAAAATTAATTTAGACCTATACGTATTTTTTTCTATAGAAAAAATAGAAAAATAGCAAATAGCTGTAATTTTTAAACGGTAATATTTACCACTCTGAAATTCAATTTTAAAAGTTTATTGTTACATCTGCATCTAATTTTTGAATTGAAATAAATTTGAATAGATGATCTGAAAAGTTTGTGAAGAAACCAACTAATTTCATCTATTACACTTTTTTTCTACTATGAATCATTTCATGTTAAATTAATTTCAAAAAAGCAGCTCAGTAAAAAAGTAAACATTTCATAAAATAGAATTTATCAATAAAATTTCGAAACTTAAAAAATGCTTGTCTTATTTTCAGTCTAATATCCAACAAAATTACTTCAGCAAATTTCATTTTTTCGCTGAAAATTTCACAGAGAATGCCCCATACGAATATATTTTAAATATATAAAATATATGTAAAATATTTAGTGAACTATATTTTTGTTTATGAGGGACAAGTTATTAGCATTATATCTCTGAACATGAAAATATGTTTAAAAAATAGTAACAATGCGTGCATCAACCTTTTAATGATAACAACTGCGCTAATTTCCCTGGTAACATTTTTTATTCTGTACTGGTCTATATACTGTGTATGTACTGTGTATATGTATATACTAATTGTATATACATATATACACAATATGTTAGTTTTTATAAAAAATATATAATCATATAGAAATGTACATAAATAACGAATTTGATGGATTCAAAGTCTAATTAACTTCGATTGAAAAAATTTTAAATACATGTTGAAACATTTATGAAGCGTATTCTTTTATCATATATATAATATATTTCAATTTATTTTTTGGGCCATTCGTAATTATAATTCTATAGAAAATAATAATACGGATAGTGAGGAATAAGACATATTTGACGAACAGTCTGCCTGGGGAATATCAATCAGCATAACGCTAAGTGTAAAATAACTTTTCAAGATATTAACGTATGAGATTCAAATCGTCACAGTCATTTCATCACACAGACATATATATATATATATATATATATATATATATATATATAAAATACGTGATTTTTTTAATGTGACGTCTTTTATTTTTTCATTTTGTTGTAAGAATGTCGCGATGTGATTCAGAATAATGACTGAAAATTGATATTAATTTCATTAATTGAATTCGAATTAAATTTCGAATTAACGTTCATTCATTACTATATCATTACTTCAATACTATATCGATAATGTTTCAATTCATCATCTAATTTTTATGTTTATACTTATAATTATGATATGATATTGTTTATACATAAATTTGTCCCTTGGGAAAATCCGTATTGTCTCTCAGGTAGATTAAGAATCATCAAGTACTTAAGAATTGTAATATATTTCTGATAAATACAGTATATCTTTGATTGGAATGTTTCTAAATAAATGAAAATAAAATCGTACGTACAATTAATAAATCTTTTCCAAGCTAAAAAATAAATCAAGCAATGAAAAAATTTCCATCATGATTAAAAATGTTGAACGAACATCCATACTTGTTTTATTGTTAATTGATTTTATATTAACTTGAATATTAGAAGTATATTTTTTATTGCTATAAATAGCGTCCAATGAAGAATAAAGATTATCTCATTTCCTTAACTTCAAGCAATATAACAAATTATTTTTGATATTTCATCCTTCACTTTGTTGCTTACTGACACCAAACTGAACATACCTTAAGGTCAATGCGATTTTTTTCTTGCGATTTATATTGAAAATGATTTACTTAAAATTTTATCGAGATTCTTAATCTAAAATAAATTTAAGAATTGCTTGCATGAAAATTGTTATACTGATGCTAGAAATGAGGAATGTTGCTTCCAAAAAACTGTTATTTGTCAGTCACCAATTGTTTATAATTATATTATTTTTTTCATATAGAATATATTATTGAATGTTTATCGATTATATTAATTTCATTAAGACTTACCGTACTAGACTTAAATCCCAAATTGTCATGAGACATCGTGATTTTATTACTGTTATAAATACTTTGTAAGACAAATATATTTTATATAGCACTGATTATGAACTCGATTATCTGTTAAACAGGGTCAACGTTTTATCCAGGGATTTACAAATTGCATACAATGTATAGAAATGTCAACAGAATAACCGTTTAATTAACATTTATAACAAGCGTTTCATCAAATCAAATGTTTCGAATGCATTTGCTGTGAGAGGTACAGTGGTCGCAAGTAGACTGGCCCGACTTCATGCGAAGTATTATTTATATATAGCGTCAACCGCCACCGGTATGTCTATACAATACATACCTACCGATTTGTTCTGCATTTTTTCCTATTTTCTTCTGTTGTTTCTGCGGTTTGTTTACTTTCGGCGTTTAATATATGTTATTCCATTGATTTCATTATTTATGCAGAATCAAATACCTAATTAAATTGGTATAATCAAACCTATTGATCAATCGAACCATTTCCGTTTGATGTTCGCATGAATATTTAAAAGTCTATATTTGCAATACACGCCTAAGTTTTTTTTTCTTACCTATTGCACGTCAGTTTTTAATACATATTTTGGAAAATTCGGGAAATAATTATAAGAATAATTATTCATATAGAAGATCATCTTATCTTGAGTACATTAAGAAAAATATGTTTATCGGACTTCAATCTTTTTTATACTGATACATCGCTGACAATTTGAACATTGTTGTTTAGTTTCACAGGTATTTGTGTAAAATTTCCTTTTTATGATTCATAGCTTTTTTTTTCATAGTACTTGTTATGTAGGTAGATACTATGTTTTTATCGCATCAAGTACAATCCAAATATATTTTATATACATGGCAAGAAATCTTTGGGGAAAAATTTTACCAAATTGTTCTATAATGTGTTGACAGAATCAGATTTTCTTATCAATTGCCCAACTTTTCAATAATTATTAAATCGATGAATTTACATTTTAAACAATATTTTTTATATTTTTCGACTTTTACAGTTTTGCTATTTGGATTTTCTTCTTTCGATTTATATTTTTGTGTATTCAACTTCATCCCTCTTTTCTTTTTTATAAAGTTACTGGAAAGCGGCTGCAGGTTGAACCGTTGGCCAATTTCAAGTATCTAATTTTCATTTTTTGACAGTTAGTTCTTTTATAAACTACTGCGAATGTGCAGTACCAAATTGAAAAATAAATATAAACTATGTAGTGCGCACTCTTTACTGGTCCATATTAAAATATTGTTGGTTTTTTACACAATTTGACCGAATTTTACCAAATTTTAATAATAGTAAAATCCATCTATCCGTCTATCCCCCTTTTAAAGAGTTGATGAAATTGATGAAACCCTGAGGTTGAACCCGCAGCCAATTCATTCCTCATAGTTTAATTTTTGACAGACCGGTTTGATTACATTAAGGCGTTTTGCAGTGTGATAAAAGTGTACTATGTCGCGTGATTAAATCGTAATGATATGCCACGGTTCGTAAAAGTAATAAGTCTGTTCGCGTTATTATGACAGTTCGCTGACAATTATGTTATATAAGGTGTGTTCAAGAAGGTTTGACGTAAGGTTATGAGATTTTATTTACAATTCAACTCATTGTTTGTCCCTCGATCTCCCCTCCACAAAATAACCTCACTACGCTCAGTACAAACACTTCATTTTTTATTGTGGCGCACACAAAGTTTCAGTCACACTTAATTTCAAAATAGATTCCTGCGTACTAGAAATGCGAAAATGAATATAGATTCTGAATAAATAAAATTTGTTCATATTTTTTTAACGTAAACCTGATCAAATTGTATTTATTATTTCACTGTAAATTTTATTGAAATAAAAAAAGCACCTGCATTTGAGACAAACTTTCGCGATGCTAGTTTGTCGACAGTTTTGTTCGCAGAATCGCTTGTAGTTGTAGACTTACCCTAGTAAAATTTTATCGGGCGTTTGTAGGGCTTGTAGGGCGTTTGTAATGCTCTGCCCTATAAGGCCCCTATAAGGCAGAACATTACAAGCCCTATAAACACCTGATAAAATTTTACTACAGTAGATATGAAGGATTTCATCGTCAACTCTTGTTTAATACCAACATTTTAAGTTTTCTGTCTGGTTTTTTAACCTATGAAAACTAGTTGAGAAATATTTATGAAACATTTCAAAACAATTTTTAAACTTTTTAATGATAGATAGAACATAAGCAGATAAAAGATTCTAATAAATAATTTGAACTTTTTTCGGAAAAACAAAGTGTTTGCACTCTGTGTAGGATAAGAGTTATGGAGGGTTAATTTAATCAAACGTTTTGTATTAAACGATTAAATATAATCAGTAATTAACTTTCTCTAGACACGCATTTTCTCGATACTCATTTCTCCTCGTTACTTAAATTTTCGGCTTCACGGTCGACTGCTTTTCTATATCCTTTATTGCTTAGAAAATAAGAAAAAAAAAACTTTTTCGTGCAACAGGGCTGTCTTCCCTTACGGAAAAGTACTCCAAATGTTTATAGTTACTACATATAACTACAGTATTTTTTGTAGAAAATTGGGCAAAACTACAGAAATTTCTGTAATCACTATAGACTTCTGTAGTATTAGGTTAAAAATAAATAAAATTATTTAATTTTTAAATAAATAAAAATCGTAAAAAACTAGTGCTTGCGTGCAAATAATAAACGCGATAATCTTGACTGTTACTTTTACAGTATCAAATTTCTTATCGCAACCCTTATTAAAACATTTTATTAAACATTTTTTCTTAATCCATTTCTATGAGTTGGAAATTTTCAGTATAGAAATGAAATTTCTATATATGTGTGCATGTCGACCAATCACAGCGCGCGAAATATGCTGTATCCCTCAATTAGAGTGAGAAAATGATCACGTGACTTAACAGTACCGGCAGGTGATTCTTGGTTGCACATGCTCCAAGCGAAATTCCATACGATTCCTAACCTCACAAACGTCAGTGTGAGTGTGTGTGTGTAGCGTATTGGCGGTCAGTAGGGTGGTCCAAAAATGTAAACATATTTAGAAATTACTCTCCACAAGCATCTTTTTCCATTTTTAATATGAAACAATTTTAAAAAAAATTTAAATTCAAAGATCGCTCAAACAAAAAAAAGTTTTAGATGATTACAAAATCGAAGATTTAAGAATAAATAATTTTACCATAAAGTTGAAATAGTTTCTAATTATCAAAAATAATAATAAAACAAAAAGTTGTCAAATCCTAGGTTATTCGTATAAAAATACAAATTTAACTGTCTTAAAATAATTGAAAGATTCAAAGTTTATAATAGAATTCAGAGAATGGTTGAGAAATTGTTTGACTTTAAATATTAATAGTTTGTTTTAATACTTATATAACAAATATGAAAGTTCATGCAATTTTTTCATCTCGTGATATCTAATATGAAAATAGGAGATTTTCGAGATTAATAAAGTAACACATTATCTAAATTGACCAAATTATCAAAATTTTTCTACATTGACATATTTTTTGAATTATTTCATGGTTTTGGAAATTTTTTAGATTGTGTTCATAATTATTGACTTTTTTAAAATTGTATCAGTTTTTTTTTGTTTTTTTACAGTTTTGTCTTTATTTTGATTTCAAATCAACTAGTGACCATACTGAGGCAGAAAAGCTCAGGCTAGGCTTGTCAGGTCAGATTCTGACCTCTGACAAGATTTTGGTACACTTCCGGTATACAAATTTTAATAAAATATTATACAGATCGTCGTCAAGAAACGAGTCGACAATTTTGCTTGGTTGCATTATTATATAATGATATACGCTGCTCAACGCCTGGTCATTCCTTCGGTTGTTATTAAAATATATGCATTCTTCAAAGCATATGTAAAGAGATCATATGTTTAACATATGTAAAGAATTGTAACACAATTCAAATATATCAATATATAGGGTGACTGCACCAATATTTGACCTGGCACCAGTGAATGACCATTGCATTGGAATGACAAAGATAGACAATGCATTTTAAATGGGCGGTCAATCACTGGTACCGAATCTTAATCTGTCATTTATTGGTTCATTTACCCTATCAAATATATCAATATTTAGACGAGGTTCTAGAGTCTGACCTACGACAACATTTTATATTCCTCTGTCTGATTACATGATTGATGACATTGATTACATGTCTGAGAGTATCGTATCATGCTGCTAAGTAGAGAACATCGAGTTAAAAGTATGATACGATGAAAAACATATCATAAAGTATATATTAATTTTGTTAATGAATACACTGAAAAAAAAGGTGGCTTGAATTAAGTATATTTCACTTGAATAAAGTAATAAAAAATAGTTGAATTAAGTTTTTATATACTTGAAAATTTATTTTAAAAAACGAAGCTCTATTTAACATTTCTTTCTATGTATGTTTTTGTTTATACTCGTCAGCATGGACAGCACTGGGTGGGAGAAGCCTCAGCCGCCTTGTCACTAGTCAAGTAATAACTATTTTATAATTTTTCTATGAAATTTTTTACATTATGAGATATCTAATCAAACAAATGTTAGATCAATGTCGATTAATGTGTTGCAAACAGTTCTCAAATGATATCAATGGAAAGTTGAGTGAAACGAAATTGCATTATAATAAACGAGGCAAGGTTTAACCTGACCGTCGAGAGCGCTGCGCGACTAAATATACGCGAGTTTTGACTTGCCGCTATGAGTGTCTCTGTCTGTCGTTAACAGT
>JAPYZS010002111.1:0-10260 GCA_030522925.1 Trissolcus japonicus
CCTACATCAAACGTATGTAGGCGCTCTATGTCGTCCAACTCTATTAGGTGGAATAGCTCGGGGCCTAAGTAACCGCGCGCGGATGGGGCTGGGGTTCGAGACTCGACAACTTCATATCAACTTTCTCAGTTTTTTAAAACGAAATCTGAATGGAATGTCAACAGAAGACCCTCCCCCCCCCCACACTTCTAGAATGTCAACATGGAAAAGTCGATAACAATTAAATTTTTTTTTTTTAAATTATGCTGAAAACTAAAAGTTACAAATTGGAATAGTAATTTATCATGTTTCACGTTACCATTGCACGATTCAAATGAAAACTAGTAAAAATTACTGCTTCATTTCTATCCGTGTAGTTTTCTTTTTGATTGAATACTATTTCTAGTCCTGTTAAAATTAATCCCCAAGATAAAGACAGCTCATCGGTCGGAAATGTAGATTTTCTTTTCTTTTAGTCTAAGCTTAGTATTTAAGAATCATTGTCTAGTCGTCGAGATCTCATTATGAGGATTACGTACTACAATTGTTATAAATGAGTATTTGGGTTATAAATGTTTTTCACCATCTTCTAAACAATTATATGTATAAGTTTTTTTTGAATAAACATTGTTCTAAAAAAAATAATCAACGGACAAAACGTCGGACTACCACTTCGGAGGCTCGGGTTCAATTCCTGGTTAGCAACAATTTTTCTACCGAGATTCGATATGATATTTATGATGAAAACTTTGAAAATACATAAACAAGAAATAAAAATAGAAATAAGATGAAAAACAATTATGAAAAAAGTAATTTTTTAATTTTAATTTTACTAATTTCTAGCCAGAGCCTGGTCGGGCCCTGAATTGGCAATCTTATTTGGGCCTAGTCTGGCGACTTCTACTGGGCCCTTGAATGAGGCGCCAGTCTGCAGAACCATTACATTACCAACTGGGCCCAGACATGGTTACTATATTAGTGCCCAGAATGACCAACTTGAGGCCTAACTCTAGCCCGATTCAATTTTCTACTTGGGGTATCACAAAATTTTGTTTTTGATTTAAGTTACTCGTGACCACAGAAAACCAACGTCTTTTTTCACTTGTTTTATTTTCCTTACAACAGAAAACTCTTGAAACTTTCACGTGTTCCTGCAAAATTTGACATTGTGCATTCAAACTCGTTTGGCTAATGATCTTAGAGCAAGCGACTGAGAAAATGTACATAAACAGAAAGTAGCAGCGCACTTTTCAAACCCAATATAGTGGTTTTGTCTATGAATGGCATAACAAGTACAATCATGAAAATAAGCATTACATTCCTTATATGAATTCGACGTTAGTGCACTTCGTTGTTAATTAGTTCACATGCATTATAATATGATCTTGCGCCAGTTTTGTGTGTCTGCGAATGTTCTGTTCGCTCTAAATGAGATCGCGAATGCAAGCGGTGGCAGAGGAAACGACGTCGATGAATTTGAGCAAAAGGTGGAAGACTGAGTGTAAACACGAATCTGCACTTATGGCAGGACTCCGTGTGTAAAAAGGAGATTATGGTGAAATGGGATGGCGAAAGAGAGGTGGCGCTCTACAAGGTAACTGAAATACCGGAATTGGACGAATTTCAACAGCCCGGAGAATCTTATACATGATGAGATCCGGGCTCTCGTCTTGGTTATATAAATCGTTCAGAAAGATATTTCTTCTTCGAACCTCCGATCGAAACAGTCCGATCGGAAACCAAATATGTATTCAAAAAATCCTTTTTCCGAGTAGATGTAATCGCAAACTCTATTATACATTCGCAACATTGTCATTCATACTTATGTAAGAGGGCCTTCGTTCGGAAGTGGAGGATAAAGTAGATCAGCTCGATGGCAAAGCAACATTTCTCTGCATTTTTTTTATAAAATCCATCGCGCTAGCGTCGCCATTCAAGTTGAGGCTAGAGCTTTGTATAACGATGTTTACATTATTTCCAATACTATACTTCAACTCGATCTTAGCTGCAGTTAGAAAATTTTGTTGCATGATTATTTATGAATTAGATACAGATAAAATTTCCTCTTGCGATAAAAAAATGTTAAAATAACATCCTTTGACGTAATAAGTGTGATTGAAACTGATGCAAATAAATTTATAATAATTGCATGGAATTTTTATTGTTGCTTTTTAATTAACTGGAAATTTCACTACGAAATAATTCAAACTTTTAAAGACAATAGGTGTTATTGTCCTCCACGGAAAAATTAATCAAAGATGAAATAATTGAAATTTTATCGGTCTACTCTGACCGTAGAAGCGGGGTTGTTGTAATTTAACTCTCCGCGGTTGAAATAAAATCTGCACTCACAGTTTGTCTCATCGGAAACTGTAAATCCCGACAAAAAAAGAATTTCCTTGTTATACGACATTACTATGAATTCGAAATACAAACAAAAAATCAAATTTATATTGTAAAAACAGACAATAAAATTTTTTATTTAAATTTAATTTTAAATAAATTTTACATAATTAAACTGCTTCGCACGTCAATTTTAACTAATTCGGACATTTCAAATGAGGGATATTTTGTTCTACATGATATTCATAACATAATTAGTATATTATCGAGTCAAATTGAAATCTTGATCAAATTGAAGACATAATCATTTATTCACGAAATATAAATGAGCCGCGGTCTCGTGTTAAAAATATTAAATTAAACGAAAACAGTTCAATGCTCGCTGTGTTCAAAAGCGATGAAAAAAGTGGCTAAGAATATAAGTTGAATCGAACAGCTCTTTTATGTTTCCATTGTTGTTCGTCACATTATCCGCCCACTAGATCTCTGAAAGTTCACTGGTGTAGCAGTTATAATACTTTTTATTGTGAACACTCAGTGATCCTTCACCCATAGTGATCCTTCCTCAACATGCCATCATCCTTCATTTCATTCATTCATCGACCTCCAACCTTTTTTTCACATCGAAACTAGCTTGATTTTTCTTTTCGTAAGTCGCTTTGTATTGCTGGTTTATTTAAACGTCCAGCATTTGCTGAGGTTTCCGCTACTAAAATGTCTTCGTAAATTTTCATCAACCCATTCAATACTTTATGCAAACTTAAACGCGAAGATTTCCACCTCCTTCAAAATTTTAGAAATAAAATAAAATTATAGATAAATTCCTCCGAATAAAAAATACTGATAAAAATGTATCAGGTGAACTCCTTCAGAATAAAATTTCTGATTGAAAAATCAAAAAGGTAAACTCATCCTTCTACTGTTTTAATTAAAGTTTTGAGAAAACTCCTCCGACAATATGATGGAGATAATTTTGATATGATATTGAGATACATTTTGTTTCTCCAGATGTAGTTGATGAAATAATTTTTGTTTAATATGATTTCAATTAATTAATTCTTGTTAATAACTTTTGTTTCAGCTGACTTAATAGCCAGGTCTTCTTATCAGAATCATACCAGTCTTGAAGGTATATTAAAAGAATCAATTATAAAATAGTTAGTAATTTTGTTCTTTATTATTTTTCTATTCGTATTAATTTTTTTATGTACGCATAGTCCAACTTAACTAAATATAATAGATTTTTGAGATCGACAAAATAATGAGTGGATTATAAATCAATAAAGTTACATTTATTAATTCATCGATAAATTGATTTGCATCGATTTATCTTAAATTTGTTCAATAAATAATTAAGTTCGAATTTGAATACAATGTATTGGGCAAGTATGTGCACTAAGAAGGTGTTCGAGCGCTTGTACTTATCGCGTGAGATGATAAGAAAACTCGCCGTTCCTCCTTATCTTTTCTGTGCTTTCATTGATCGAGCTTATCGATTAATGTGCCAGGCTACGCCCAC
Source organism: Trissolcus japonicus (assembly GCA_030522925.1). Classification (NCBI taxonomy): domain Eukaryota; kingdom Metazoa; phylum Arthropoda; class Insecta; order Hymenoptera; family Scelionidae; genus Trissolcus; species Trissolcus japonicus. The sequence continues at coordinate 3,842 of JAPYZS010002111.1, forward strand.
TTATCGATTTTACCGTTGCTCGCTCCTCGTTTTTGTTTATAATTATTAACACTTCCGAGTTTTTATGAGCTTTTAATAATTCAGAATCTTACAATAAATAATATAATAAAAGTAAAATAAATAAAATAAAATAAATAGAAAGTTTCGAGTAATAAAAAATTGCTTTTTTATAAAATCTAGTTTAATGAAGTGACCGATCCCGACCAACTTCCACAGCAGAACCTAAATCTCTTATCGCGTTCATCGAAGGCTACTGGTTTGGAGGGTTAACGGACTGACAACAACAAAGAAACTACTATTTTCAACCAGCCAAAGTTTATTGAATTTAATTAAATAAAAAAGAAAAGACCGGACGTGATGTTGTACAAACTACAGAGCGGACAGTGGATTAGTTATTGTTAAGAGTCGAGCACAAAAGAAATTATAATAAGGAAGAATAAAATGACCTAAGGAATTCCATGAGTGGCCCTCTGACGAATGACCAAAGTTATATTACAAAATTAACAAGAAAAAGACGTAAATCATTGGCGCTCCAAATAGTGGTCAACGAGCTTACATTTCAAAACACGACGGTTACAAAATTTGAGACTTGAGATCAATCTTGACTGCAATAAAAGACAAAAGATGACACTTTTGATGACACTTCCTCGCCCTGGTCGGTCTATAGTGGCTGACTAACGCACACTTTATAAATTTAATTAACTACTGTTTTACGAAACCAGGTTTTAAGATAATCAAACCAGACAAATTGTAAATCTCAAATTAATTATTCAAGTAAACCAAGTCGACTGTTCCGCTATAATGTAATGGACATGAATTACGAATAGATAAAATGTTTTTAGTATCAACTCAAAATTAATGTTTGACGTCACACTAATTAATCAAGATTTCCGTTCAAAGTTTATTAAATGTTTAATTGATGAAAGTTTTTTAACAGTGGCCTTGAGAGTTTCGTGTATGGTGCAACTCATTCGATCAATGCGGTTTCGAAAATTCACTAATCCTATTCATAAATCAGACGGAATTAAACCGAAAGGCGAGAAAAATGAACGATGCGTTTTACAGTAGTCGGGCGTACGCGCAACGATACAGACAGGAAAAGACGATGAAAACGAGAAACAGAAGAATGGATCGCGTACAACACGATATCACTGTTGTCATTAATATTGCAGCAAAGCAGTGCTGCATAACGTTCTCGAGCGCTGAGAAAAATCAATGCATTCGACTTTTTTTGGACGTCCTCTTCCATTTTGCTTCGGATTCGTAGCCTTATTTACTTTGCGCTTCGCGCTATTGAGTTTGTTCCATATGCGATGAACGCATTGAACGAATGTGTATTTTACCTCCATTCTATTGCTTCAATTTGTTTCGCTTCAACAATGCCGATAGAACTTCGAAAAATTCCAACTCGAATGTCAATGCTATTTAAAATACCAAATATTTTTACGCGGTTTCTACAAACCACTTCCAGTCATTGATTCTTCCTTGCAAATTTCATTTACAGGCTGTTAAAAGTATAATTGGATGATTAATTTAAGTAAAAACATAACTTTTCAATTGAAATTGTTGTTTCATAATTTACGTAGGCTTAAACGTATGCTAAAATAAATTATAGGTTCGAACAAACTGTTCATGGTAATAATCGGATTCGGTTGCAAAGACTTTGATTTTCGCGTCACGTTCCGCATTTTATTGGATCGTTTCGTATTTTTCACAGCCGATCTTTCCTTTAATTAACGTACAGCCATTGGCGAAAAGTCTTCTGCCCCTTTCTATTGTTGACTTGTCGAACTTTGGAGAAAACCTGATCTTTCCGGATTAAATGCACTTTCTGCTCAAACTTTTTTTATGTATTTTGATGGCTTGTTATGTTTATCAGATACAGAGACTCTTGCTGACACAAATAATTCTCATTTCCATTGTAATCAATTTCCATATTTGATTGATAATTAATTTCAATTAAACTTTCAATTAAATTAATTGACATATGTTGGTGGAACAGTTATATAATTCATAATGGTACAAACGTTGTTTCGGAACAGCAAAACATGTCTTGAAGTGAAATCATTCAAAAACAAAAACCATCACATTCGATCTGGTGCAACTCAACGAGCAAATTATCACATTTCTGCCCGATTTTCCTATAATAAATACTCTTGCAGACGGCAAAACTTAGTGAATGGATATATATTCTAGTCGTGTCTTATATTGGAAAGATTATGCGATACATAACTCATGTATTTTTCATTGAGGTCTAACGAATGTGGTATACACCAAAACGCCATCCATCTTTTTTTTCTCAACAAATTTTTTATATTTCATACACATCAGGGTCGATGTATTTACGAGTTTGCGTTTATCTGCATTCCCCGAGAAACTTCGTATTCCGCTTACGTATAGATAATGCGCAGCCCCGCTTCCACTTTACGTATCTTGGTGCTGGTGTACTAGACGTGACGTAAATTTACGTAAATGCGGTAATCTCTCGACCCATAGCAGGGTGCGAAATCGTTTCACACCGACGCATGCAAACCCATTCATCGATATCAAGAGACAAAACAAAGATGACGATAAATAATTAACAGAGTCTGAAAAAACACACATTTTTATTTAACGTTTTTCGACCTGAAGGTTGATGCGATAAAAAAAAGTTATAGTTTTTGTTCGTGCCGATAATTAAAAAATTGTTAGCGAAACGTTGAGAAATGAAAGTGCACGTTTGAAAATATTAGAAAACATTTGGAGCGACGTAAAAGCGATTCATCTGTCATGGAAACAAATAGAGACAATCATTGTAATGGGACTTTTGTCTGTCAGGTTACATCAATTGCAACATCGTCGAAGTGAATTTAAAAGCAATACTTGTGCCTTCCAGTGGTGGCGGAGAGGTGGCGTGAAATAAAACAAGTCGCTAAAAGTTACAAATTGCTCAACGGCATGCGATAGCTTTTTATAGTGTGTGCATAACTGCCATCATGACGGGGAGTTAACGCGAAAACTTTATTGCCATTGCTACCGCCCCAATAATTTCTACTGTATGTAATGCGCCGTCAAATCAAATCGGTCATTCATATGTTTTCTGGGCACACCTAATTTGTCAACGTTGAAGGAGAATTAATCAAGATTAATGAACCCACGTGTAAGCCGATTCGTATATTTTTTATAAAACCGTATTTTCAAATTGTACGACTAAATGGACGTACATTTATATCTATTTATGTAAAAAAAATTACAGTATTTGTCAGGAAAAAAATATATAGTCAAATATATTTGAAATATATTGTATATATATTGTATATTGAAATATATTGTAAATAAATCATATATCTCATGTATATGTAATTTATATTTCGAATATAAAGCGGCAAGATCTTATATACAATTTTTATAAATGTAATATACAAAAACAAATAAAAACTATAATAAAAATATAAATTCCACACATATTTTGACTTATATTTTTGTCCACGTGGGTAGTTACAACAGTATAACGTATCCTAAACTGCATTGAAAAATAAAAAAATACCAAACGTTTTTAAAAGGTCATCTTTTGTTACATGTGATGTAAAATAAATGGGATATAATATATTATTGTTATCATTGTTAGTTGGTTTTATTTACATTTTGATAAAAGCCGTCTAGTCACTGTACCAAAATTTATTCGCTTCTCTTCGTGCGTGCACATTTCACGCTTGAAAACTCTTAAATTTGTCGTTTATTTCGTAGACCTCAGTTCGTACCAAGATAATCGAATCATGTGCAAGTGTAAATGACGTTTTACTTACAACATTACCAAGTTTTGCAGCCTCAGAAAAGTTTTGATATTGCAAAGTTTTCTTTCTAAAAATTAACTAAAAACAAAACAACAATTAATTTACAACAATACTATTACAGCATTAAATTGTTTCATTTTCAACTTCTGACCAGCTCGAACAAAGCATAGTTTGATTTATATTGTGTGCCGATGGAAACAGCTAGAAATTTAATGTCTAAATCATTGCAATTTCAAGGCAAAATACTTTATCAGCATTCCACTCGATTATAATCTCAACAAGCTTGGCAGATGTGGTTCTCGAAATCGAGCTTGGGCAAATCCCAAGTGAGCTTAAGGAACGGTTACGGCTTACCGAACAGAGTTTGCAATGGTGAGGCTAGTAAGTTATACAAACTTTTCATAAGAATTACATCGCGAGTAGCGTTCTTGTTCCCTCAACTGTCTAATCATACAGTTGAAAATACACACTCGGAGATGATTATCTTTCTCAAGGCAAGACAATGCTTCTGTCTTGGAAACATTGGTCTTAAGTGTTTCAGATGTTTGAATTTTGATTTTAATTTTTGTTTTTGGTTTTTTATCTGTTCTGATCAGTTAATGACGCAAAACTGCATCTCAAAGATCAATACGAAAGGTGTCAAAAAATGCAAGGTCAGCAAAATCCTGATTAACAGCTTGCAGTTCTATAACTGTCATGGCGAAATACAATCTTGTGCAGCAGCAAATGGGTAACGGCGAATTGCCACGAGCCATCAGTCATTGCGTATCGTCAAATCACGTACATGAGATAGTAATTCATTGGTGACAGATAAAGGTAACGAATTTGAACGACGGGCTTTGAAATTTTCATTTTTTTTCGAGTTTCAATGTCGAGTAGATCCTCCAATTAGAGAATGACAATCAGTCTCTGCTATCTTGTCATATCGATAGAAATGAATGGGATACTTTTTTAAATGACGTTTTGTTCATTGACATTGAACGCCCTTGTTTCACAATCGATGTCGTGCTGAACATTTTACTAATTAATTCTTCGACAACAAACAATTTTTCAAAGACAATAACCACTTGGAAAGGACGAGAACGTGTAACATGGAAAGTAATAATGTAAACTGATTTCCGCTGATGATGGAAATTTATTCAAAAAGTGGAAAACAGCTTCGTGGAATAAACTCGACGAGTTGGTTTATTTACAGACGAGTCTTTTTTATGCTATCAATATGTCAGCTATTGATTTTACCTATGAAGAAATGGCGTTTTATCACATCAAAGTTATGTCCTCTGTAAAATAATAACGTTTTTCTGTATTATTTATAATACCGCTTCATGAGGCAATCGATCATAAATTTAATGTTTAAATCAAATTAATCAAAGGATACACAATATGTTCTCCTGTTGAGTGCTTCCAGATCGGATTCAGGAAGCTGACAAATTGTGCAATATCTTTGCTAATCAACGATCCACGAAGATGTATGATGTTAATAATGGTATCAAGCACGTTTCATGCACTTGACAACGTTCCACCCGAACAAACGAAATCGTTTTTAACATCAATGCATTCATTTCGAGTTCATAAATTGTTTACATTATAAAAGTCATTTCGTCATGACAACCGGATTAATCTGATTTTTAGAAAGAATTTTCTAGGACAAATCGTAATTTTTTTATACATTATTACGTAGCACAGATACTTTTGACTAAATTAAATGACCTTTCACGACGGTTATAAAAAAGTTCACTTCACAGTCAGTTGATATATTTCAAGATCATAAAATTTATATTTGTATTTGAACAACGTGTGTGTGAAATGTTCTTGCACTGAACGATACTTTATGTTCTGGACAGTCATGTCGTGCACAGCAATTGGAGTAACGCTGTTACCTGTCCTCGAGATCTCCTTCTATGCCATATAATATATTTGCTAGAGAAAATTAGATGTTATACCGTACCTAATCAGTGAGAATCTGACTGACTACATTTTCGCTGTTAAAATGATAGCTTAATGTAAACGTTCGATAAATTATGCGAAAAAAAAGTCCAAAAGATAAAACGAATTTGTGAAAAGCGGCACGTCTGAAAACGGTCGTATTATTTTATTAAAAGTGAGTTGGTACAAAAAATATACATTGCTTTTATAAACTAATAACAATCAATTTTAAAATCATATATCAATCGATTAAAATTCAATTATGGATGACTCGATAATTTCATGGATATAAATGAATTATATAATTTGTGAATCATGATAGTCGTCTGTACAGTGTTTGATATCATTGAAAAATGTTCGTTCTTTTAAGTCCCTGTAATTAATTTTTTATTAATGAATGTGTCCGGAATTACGTTCGTTTAGTGCAAAAAGACAATTTTGTAGCATAAAAATTGAAAACTCATCATTTTGAAGAAATTTCGAATCTCCATGTAAATTTATAATCGATCCCCACAGTTATGTAACTCTACATATTAGCAAACGTGTATGATGTTCAATTATGGTGTTATATTGTTAATATACCTTTATGTTCTAGGGGTAACATTCCCGGGAAAAAAGTTCCATGTCTGATCAGGTATGGCCAGATCTGATTGAATCAGATCTGGCCATGCATGAAAATTGAGTAGATCTGTTTTTATCTGATTGAATAAAATTTTATTC
>JAPYZS010002112.1:0-19648 GCA_030522925.1 Trissolcus japonicus
ATGAAAAAATGGACAAAATAAATCAGCACTAATATTAATCAACCATAAGAAATGTAAAAAATATATTAATCGTTTATAATGTTATAAATACATCCATTTTGTACATTTTTAGTGTCTTCTTCTTCAAAAGTAATCTTCTTAAACCTTGAAAAACACGTTTGATTGAAGAATGACTTAAATCTTGGCAGACAAAAATTTGTATAATTAATACTTTTTATCAGTATTTTCAAATACCTAAGTATGTATCTTGTAAACGATAACCAAGACATCAATTTACAACATGATATACAATTTTAAAACAAAATTTAACTCAATTAAAAAACGTCAAATCAAATTGCAATTTACGTTGGATAAAAGCCAGTCGGGCTCAATATTGGGTTCCAGTAGACGTTCCACAAGGCACAACGCCAAAGTGTCACATTGCTTCTTTTTTATTAACAACAACTGCATCTGGGCTTTGCTAGAAAGAAGTAAACACATTTTTTGGTTATTTTCCTGGTAGAAGAGAAAATACAACTGAAGAAATAAAAAGAAATGCTTTATTGCTCACCTTATTTTCTGTTTTGTTTTTGTTGTGCTGTTTCGTTTTTCTTTGGTTGTAGACATTTTTTTCTCATTACCTTTCTTTTAGCATAAAACAAGGCAGATGTGGAGAGATATTATTGTGTTTGAAACCGTCCGTCTGATTAACCGAGTATTCTAAAGTCCCGTCGAGAGACTGTTTTTTTTGCCCCTCCGCCCCTCCATCACCTCCGTGACTTTAAAAATACATGACAATTCCAGTGACAAACACAAACATAACACATAACCTCAAAAATATATCAGAGAGAGGACATATATCTGTATTTTGCACACGTAATATATAAAGTTAAATTGAATTGATTGAACAAACAAGCGGTGTGGTGTCTCATTTAGAAGCAACCAAATGTAATCAGATATATCAGGGTGAAAATATTTCACTATACTCTATCACGGTGTTCCGTCTAATAGAAAATATTCCAACTGAATCATTCATTTGCAAATTACATACAAAAAATTTCAATTCTCCAATGAACGTTAAATTAATAACCTACATCGTCATCGATATTTCTTAGAGTTATGATTGAGTGTAATTGAACGTTGGGATAAAAATTTCAGTCAAATTGAATAGGTGACGTTGTACTAATTTATTTATACCAAGGAGGGACATGTCTATTATCCGGGAACTCTGGCGATGTGCATTTTCCCCACGGCTGTACAAAATTTTTGAAATCAACTCCAATCGTGTTATTGACGTAAATATAAATTTCATTGTCAGCAGTAAATCAATGTTTAATAAACAAATAAAAAAATTTGATAAATTGTCGTTTTCAGAGATCATACGAGCCTCACAATCTGGAAAAATGGGGCGATCAAATTATAGTAACTGTAAGTGAATTTTTTTTGTTCTGTAATTTTTAAGGTACAGAAAATAATGTGTTTTTTTTTTTGTGTTTTTAGTTCTCCACAATGTGGTCCGTTCGATTTTACGCCATTCCGCTTTTCCTGACATACCTGTATCGTAGAAACTCACTCCTATCAGATGCTTCTGTAGCTTCGAAATTCATGTTTGGAGCAGGGGTCATCCTGATCGCCTCACTTGTTGCTCGAGGTTACTCGAGGGCCAGCAACGAGACTTATAAAAAGTTTGTCAAGGTTCTGGAAGAAGCCAAGTCCAGGCTCAATTATGAAACGAAACAAGAGTTGCAGAAATATGACTTCGAGTTCTATGCCTGGCCGGTTGAGTACAAAGCCGTCACAAAGCCTAGGTTGACACAAACAATCGTATCTTCACTGAGAAAATGAGATTGTAACGAACACAAGTTATATTGTAACCACTACAATGTCATATCGTAAACAAAGTTACGATATAATTGTAAAGGATACAATTATAAATTGACTTGAAGTAATCTTAGAAAATTTATTTATCAATTTTATAACAAAAAAGTAGATAAAATTTCACATAGAAATATTAAAAACTTGAATATAATCTTTCGAACAACATGTTTAATATTTTTAACAAGATTTAATGACTGCAACAAAAGATTTATGATTCAAAATGTACATTCAGTCGACCAATCAAGACTGATGAAAAAAAGTATATATGGTGTCTTTAAATTTTTTCCTCATTAACACGACAATAGAATTCATCGAACAAAACTGTATCAATTTCAAAATTACAATACGATATTGTAGTGTTACAATAAATATCGTAAAATTTACGATCTATATTGTGCCCATTATAATGTAAGAAATATTCGATGCTGATCGTATAATATCGTTTTCTCAGTATTGAAAGAAAAAAATCAAGAGAAATGTAGCAAGTTAAACTTGTAACTTTTGTTTGCAGAAGAAGTGAGGAGAGGTCTCCTGTTGCAAGAGCACGAAGATGCGGAAACAAAGATCGCCTATTCGCGGTCCCTTGTAAGATTGCGTCTTACATTACAGCACACGTTGTGGCACTTCCTCTGATTTACCCAGGATGTATCAGATACCTTAATTGGATGATTAGTAAGCATTTTTTACAACTTATACTTGGCTAAGTACATTCGGTAGAGGATGTCGAAACAAATCTCTATTCTTTAAGGTGGAACACTCTCCCAAGGTAGGATAGATTTATTGAAACAGGGCGCAGAGAGGTTTAAAATAAAAACTATTGATGAAAATGAAATCGATACCATTTTTATCGACAGACGCAGAGAGTAAGTATCCGTTCAGTTGTATTTCAAGTTCGTTTCCAATTTACGGGATCCACTTTTAGATCAACCATTGTTTTGTAGGTCTAATAATGGAAAAATTCTAGTCGTAACGTGTGAGGGGAATTGTGGCTTCTATGAAGCTGGTATAATTATCACCCCTATCAATAAGGGATACTCTGTATTGGGTTGGAACCACCCTGGTTTTGGCAACAGCACTGTACGTGAAACAATTTAACTCTGAAACTTATAGTTAATTCCATTTTTTTACATAATTAAAAACATGTTTAATAGGGTGCACCTTATCCTGATCAAGAGGAAAACGGGATCGACTGTGTGGTACAATTTGCTATCAACAAGTTGGGATTTGCCGACAATCAAATCATAATTTATGGCTGGAGTATAGGTGGCTTCACAGCTACCTTCGCAGCGATAAATTATCCCAACATTCACAGTCTGGTATACTTTATAACCATTCATATTTTTATTTTTTTTATTCATATCTTCATTTGTCCTGAAATCATAACTAACTGGGATCAATTCTGGTTTCATTAAAAGATACTAGATGCAACGTTCGATGATCTTTTACCCTTGGCTGTCTCGAGAATGCCTCCTTTGATAGACAACTTAGTACGCAACGTTATAAGAGAATATTTCAATCTAAATATAGTCGAACAGTTGAACAGGTATCTATTCATAATTCCATCCTTGATGATGTGAGAATAAATGGATGAACGATTTGGATTATTTGACTGCATATGTCCAATAGATTCGATGGTCGGGTACTGATCATCCGAAGGACAGAGGACGAAATCATTTGTGCTCCCACGATGAGCCTGTCTTGCAACAGGGGAAACCATTTGCTGACAAAGATGTTGGCCAGGCGGTACCCGCACATTTTTTCAGATGGTTCAGAATGCTCTGTACTCCTGGCAAGATATATGTCGGTTCCGAAACCAGTTGCAAAAAGTACGTATCGACGGAAGAGAAAGAACACTTTTCAGAGCTCAGAAGAAGAACAATGCGACTATAGTTTTGGACAAATAAAAACACAATTCAATCGTTCGAGGCAAAAACATCGCGATTCAAATTTGGAACTTCCACTTCGCATTTTGGAGGAAGAAAAACGTTTTTTTGGCATTTCGGTCGAAGATAAACATAAACATAAAGATAAACATAAAGATAAACATAAAAAAACTGATTTTGTTGTAGATTAAAAAAAAAAATAAAACAAACTAAACCAAAGATTTTATTGCAAAATTCAAAAAATAAAAACAAAACTAACAATAACAACAAAACTGACCATTTTTGTTTGCTAATTTAATAAATGAAAACAAAATAAATTCAACCAAAAAAACTGGTTATATTTTTTTGTTTGATTATGAAATCAAGATAAATGAAAACAAAAAAACTGGCTAGTTTTTTTATATATAATTTTTTATTATGAATCATGAACAAAAGCAATGTTATGTCTCAACAAAACAGTTTCGTTTGATTTATTTTGTTAATGTTTTTTTACCTACAAGAAATTATAGTTGGTTTTGTTTATTTTGTTTTTGTTCTTATAATCTGCAAAAAAATCTGGTCAATTTGGTTTGTTTAGGTTTTTGAAGTTATTTTTTAATTCAAAATAGTCAGTTTTTTTGGTTTTGTTTTCGTTTTTTTAATCTGCAACACAATCTGGTCAGTTTTGTTGTTTTAGTTTATTATATGTTTTTATTATTATTATTATTATTATTATTATTATTATTATTATAATTGTTGTTTATTCAATCTAAAAAAATTGGTCAGTTTTGTTGGATTTGTTTTTGTTTCTTTAATTTTGCAATAAAATCTTTGGTTTTGTTCGTTTTCTTTTCGTTTTTTGAATCTGTAACAAAAACTGGTAGTTTGTATTAAATGTTTACTTTCGACTGAAATGCCAAAAAGTGTTTTTCTTAGTCCAAAATGCGAAGTGGAAGTTCCAAATTTGAATCACGATTTTTTGCCCCAAACGATTCATTCAAAAAAAAAAAAATTGCAGCTATTATAGCACAAAACAAGTTCGAGATATTAATATGTGGATTTTTTTCGATCTAAAATAGTTCGAAATTCAACCACTTAGGAATGGAAGCGCACCGTACTGAATTTGCACAGGATCATAGCCAATTCGGCAATGTATCCGAGCAAATTTGTTGCACCATAACATTTCCGAAACGGTATGAAAATCGTGCAAATTTAGCAGTGATTGAACACTAACCAATATAGCAGAAAATTTTGCTTTTGTAGTAAAACTTTTCTGCAGATTTGGAACAAAATATTCTAAACTAATTTAACATCTATCTTCCCAGCCAAAATAGCTGCATCTTTTTTTCAGTGTTGAATTGTCTTTTTATTCGTCCAAAAAACATTTGTGATGTTCTTCTTCCGAACTTTGAAAAGTGTTTTTTCTTTTCCAAGCCATCGATATCACCAAATATTTTGCATATTTTTCAGTTGCACATGACTGTAATACGTTTTTAATTAATTAATTTTCATAATTAATTTCTTATCGTTTTTGAATTTGTTCAGGGACCATTTTAGATGAAATAGGTGGTGTGAAAGAGAACGAATGCAATAGCATCATTGCAGCAGACCTAGAAAAAAATGGTAGTGTTGTCAGCTACCCGTCAACCTTAGGAGAAGCAATAAATAGTCCGATGACGAAACAAAGACTTACATTATTTTTGGTCAGTTAATGACTGAATTATATTTTTGTGTATCGATGATTACTACATGGCGAATCATTTTACAGGCTATGAAATACATGGAAGATCAAAGTTCGCAGCATTGTGCACCTTTGGGGGAGGAACTATTTCATCCAGCGTGGGATCCGTTGTCTAGTTTAAATTCATGAACTACTTAACCTGAACCGAAAATAATACCATTTTTAAATATTCATTTCATATGCACATTGATAAAAAAAAAACCAAGCTTTTTTGTTTCTTATATCAATTTTGTAGGTCATAATATAATAATTTAATTGTTTTATATATTTTTACAATTATATTTATCAATAAAATACAATGTCTGTGAAAGTTCACTGTAAAAATCAGAAAATAATTTGGTCAGTTTTGTAATTGCACTACCCCTAGATCCAATAAATCTCCACCAGCAAAATTGGAATGTATAATATAAATTTTATTCAGAGACTTTTATACAAAATAGCAGACTTTTTCATTTGATTTATAAATAAAATATACACAATTATATCAAGCAGTTTTTTCTAATACTACTTTAAGTGATTTTTTGGCCTCTTTTAGGGACTCCGAATCTTTTATTCGGCTTGGTCGACATGGCTTCTCAATAAATAATATCAACGTTTTCTTTGTCTCTTTTGGGAAGAAATTGCGCTGCGAAATCTTTTCCAAAGCTTTGAAACAACTTTCTAGTTCCCAGTCGATTTTAACTTTAGATTTATCCTCCGGCTGAAACGAAATTGCACATTTTATGTTTGCCTTGGAAAATTACCGTATTCATAAAATATTGAACTGCGTCCCTACTGTACCTTGATCAAACCCAGATTAATGAGTAATTCATTGTTGACGTCAGAGATGAGGTTGTTTTTCGACGCATATCCAAAAAGATGTTCAAACAACGCGTCTGTTACATTTTCCGCTTCCGTTCTGACATCAACGTAGCTGCTATCACAAAGCGATGCGACTTTCATAATCACTTTCAACAGTTCCTCGGAGTATTTTAAACTTTTATTCCCGTTAACGTTCTGTTAACAGATAAACAATTTAATCACAGTTCTAATACAATTTTTTTTAATCCCACAACACAACTTACCTTTGTAACGTGGTCAATGAAACTTTCAGTTTTGTTTCCTGGCAAAGAAAGCAAATTTTTGCCGATTGGATTTTTCAAAAAGTCATCAACTGTAAGTTGGTTGATTTTTTGTTCAATGATTTCGACTTGATCATTTTTTTCGGTCTCTTCATCATTGTCTTCGTCTGTTTCTTCATCTTCATCATCTTCTTCTTCTTCCTCATTTATATCATCCTGATGAAACATTATTTTTGTTATTTCAAACGGAAATTGATTCTAATAATGTAAGTAGTAAAAAAAAAAAAAAAAAAAAAAAAACAAAAAAAACGAAAAAAAAAAAAAAAAAAAAAAAAAAAAAAAAAAAAAAAAAAAAAAAAAATGATAAAAAAAGAATAGCCACCTCATCGCCAGATTCATCATCGTCAGAAGCATCTTCCCACAGCGTTCCCAAAGATTCGATACGTTTCGACCTGGTGAGCTGCGCGCGTAAATCGTCACATCCGTTGCTACCGAAAAAGTTTCCATCCAAGACGAGTGTTTTCATCAACTCTTTGTCCTCAACAGCGTCGGCTATCGAGCTAATGGCATGTTTTCGAATCTCATTGAAACTAAGATTGAGCTCAGTCAGAGACGGATGGTTGCCCCTTTCGCTCAACGCCTTGGTTATGACTATTGCTCCTTTCGTTTTCAGCAAACAGTCCCCAAGGTTCAGCCGCTCAAGATTAGAAAAACTAGGCAAGGCTTTGGCTAGAGCGTTTGCTCCTTTCAACCCCACCGTATTGTCGTTCAAATTCAATATTCTTAGATCTGGAGATGAACAAATAATGAGTACACTTAATTGATTTAATTTATAATCAAGAGCAATGAGATAGAATAGAAAGTACCCGAGTTTGAAGACAAAGCAGTTGCCAAAGCGGAAACTCCAACATGGTAAATTCCATTTTGAGGCATCACAACTTCCTCGAGACTTTTGAGTGTTTCAAAAACTTGAGCAAGCGCTTTGGCGCCATCATTTTCTAACCGATTTCTGCCGGCTATGAATACTTTCAAGCCAAGTGGTTTGTTTGCTGTAAAACATGAAATTTATATTTCAGTAAATTGGTTTTTGCAAACACAAAAGATGAAAATATTAATAATAAAATAATATATTGAAAACATGTAAATTTTCTTAAATTGTTCACTAAATGTTTGTCACACTTTAGAATACAATTTTAAGGTGATGTGTAAGATCTGCTGCCACAAAGTTAGGCACTTTGTTCATAAAAATTACAATAACTGTTGATTTTCAAAATACTAAGAAGAGCGACATTCTACACTAATGGGAGATTCGTAGCACAAAAAAAACATCATTTTTCGTTCAAGAATGTAAACAAACAATGATTTCTAGGAATAACCTCCACTTCAAAAACTATAAATCATTATTCGTCAACGTTTTATAATAAAAATTCAGTTTTTTTTGTGTAGGAATGTGTCAAATAAGTGAGAAAATGTCGTTCTTCTCGTCAAATAAATTTACAATTACATTATTAATTTTAATTAAAGAAATCTGTAATGTCGGTAACTCCCGGTTCGACATCACCTTAAGAAATAATAATATTATATCAAATCTTATTGAAAAAAATATAAGTTGAGTCGTTTTTTTATTGCGACTCAATTTGAGACGTACTTTCTTCCAAACTTTTTCTATTACAGTCAAGCAGAGCCTGTGCAAGCATTTTGCCTCCGGAGATTCCCAGCCCATTGTTGTTAAGTCGAAGTTGCTGCAGAGTGTAACAAGAGCTTGACGTCAAGAGAGCAGCCAGCCCCTGAACTCCAATCGGACCGAACGCGTTGTCGCTGAGGTCCAATTCAACTAGACGAGTGTTGGCCGCACACAACCCTTGTCCAAGGTACTCCAGAGCCTTGGGAATTTCGTTTTTCATTCGGCCGGTAAACATGTCTTTCCATAATGCTCTTTTGAGGTCGCCTGCCTTTTTACTCAGAGCTTCTGAGATCGCCTTGGCTGCTTCGGGACCAAGGGTGTTTCCCTCCAAATCAAGGAATTCCAATTTCTCACATTCGATAATTTCTTTGATCACGTCTGACGCTAAAAAAAAAGAAAATCAAAATTAGTCATAGTTTTGAAAAAAAAAAAAAAAAAAAAAAAAATACAATTGTGAAATATAGAATTTGTTGAAGAAATTACCATCGGCTCCTTCATTGAGTTTTAGAGCTTTTCCAGAGAACGACACTCCGTTTTCATTCTTTTTGTTGACTGCATTTAGTTGATCTTCCATGTCTTTTAGATTGATGAATGACGTCATTTTGATTGTTTAAATTAATTCTTGTTGATCTGTGAACAAAACAAATAAGATGATTTTTTAAATGGAATTCAACAGATTTATTTTAACAGCATAAATAATTCACACATTCAAATATATTAGTTTCTGTTTATTTAATTCATTTTTATGGTTCAGTGTTGATAAACAAAATACAAAAAAAAATTCTCTCAGTTTATCCAGCGAGGTCAGTTACACACGCGGATTCAAAATTGTAATGTAACCTAACGCTTTTTTCTCGCACAGTTGCAAATGTATCAAGTGTTTTTTTAAAAATACAAAACCAAGTGAAGTTACAACACCATAAGAAACTTAGTCGACGAATTTTTTAACTTACCTCTGTAAATAAATAAAATGTCCCTTAATTGTTGATCTGTGTGCATAAATATAATAACACACAAAAAGCTCACTGCAGACGCGCACACGTTGTGGAACACAAAGTAGGTTTGTTTGACTGTTTGAACTGTGCTGCCCTCTATGGCCAATTCAAAATGTAGAAATTCGCAGGATTAAATATAAAAGTGTTTTTGTTATGTTGCATCATTCAGTTGAGTATAGAGAAGGTCACAGGAAAGTCACAGAAATAAAACAACAGTTTTATTTTTTTATTAAAACAGTTTATCCGACAATGTTGCTTGTTACATATCTTTATTTTAGGTTGTATAAAATATGCTTTTCAACGTTGTTGAATAAATAAAAAAAAATCAATAAAAATAAAACAGTTGTGGAATATTAGAATGGCTTGGAACCTAAAATTGTGTATAATAATTATGAGTTTAAATTAACCGTGCCACACTAGCGACCGCCGCTTGAACTAAGAAAACTTGCGACACAGGGAGTACAAATTGTCAAATTATTTATTTCCCAACAATTGAAATAATAACGTTCAATCAAATATAAATTATTAGAGCGTAATTAATTGGATTAATTAAAGCAATCGTATTTTTGTATGTTCGTTTTTATATCTGTGGCTGTGAGGAAAAACCAGTTAAGTGCATTTTTGTGCATTTAAGTTAACAAAATATTTTACGTTGTTTTTTTCATTTACTTCTGTAAGACGAACTCAAAAAAGTGTTGCTATGTAGATCAAAAAACTATAATTCCCAAGTTTCAATATTATTCAGAACTCTAATTTTGTTTAAAAAATGTTTAAAGTTTTATTTTTTAATGTTTTCAACTGGTGGTTAACCGGTTTTCTCTCACAGCCACAGATATTAGTTATAGACCAACTGCTAATAGCGTTACAAAATTTGTCATTATCTATACAAAATGATAAACAAATAGAAATATCAACAATTGATTTCATCATTGTACAATTGTATCGGTTTTTTCGAACGTTACAGTTACTTTCAACAACTTGGTTTATTATTCGCTGTGTGCATAGAGGTTGAAAGCAGGGTCGCCGTCCGTGGCCATCCTGCCCAGCCACGACATAAGAATGATGATGCAAACGAAAACAAAAATGCCAATAATTGTGAGCAAGGCGTATCGCTTGTAGACCGAGCCCGAGCTGCTTCTTCTGCGCATCGGCGGTCTCGTGATGAGCTTCCACCACCGGATGAACCACTCGATCGCCGACTTTCTTTGGTACTTGTTCTCGTCATGGTCAAACACCATCCCCTTCGGGTCGTCGTAAGCCTCAAAAATTTTCCTGTTGCCTGGATTGGAGTGCACGTTCGAGTCAATGTTTACAACTGAATATGGCGGGCCTAATTTCTGATTCGAGATGTAATTATTTGTCATCGAACTGTCTGCCGTATTTATCGCGTTTGGTCTAGAGGTTGCGACTGTGTAATTCGACGTTGAGTTTATCGGGTAGCTTGGGCACTCTGTCATCGGTGAGGGTTTATGCTCCTGGGCTGGTTTTTGCTCCCTCTCATCGCTCAACTGGAAGATGAATTATAAAAATTAATACCTTATTATATTCTTCTTTCTCTTAATTAATACCTTTTTTGTGTACATGTGAGAGAAATTGAGATTGTAAAGAACACAATCGATATTGTAACCACTACAATGTCATATCGTAAAGAAAGTTACAATATAATTGTACAGGATACAACGCAGATCGTAAAAATTTACAATCTATATTGTAAAATGACTAACTTGAATAATTTAATTATTAAATTAACTTAAAGTAATCATAGAAAATTTATTTATCAATTTTATGACACAAAAGTAGATAAAATTTCACATAGAAATATTAAAAACTTGAATGTAATCTTTCGAACAACATGTTTAATATTTTTAACAAGATTTAATGACAAGATGTAACAAAAGATTTGATTCAAAATGTACATACAGTCGACCAAACACGACTGATGAAAAAAAGTATATATGGTGTCTAAATTTTTTCCTCATTGACATGACAATAGAATTCATCAAACAAAACTGTACCAATTTCAAAATTACAATATGATAAAATACATTCTGCTCATTACAGTGTAAAAAATATACGATATAGATCGTACGATATCGTTTTCTCAGTATAAATTTTACAATACAGATAGTAAAATTTACGATCTTAATTATAATATACGATCTGATTTTGTCAGAGTAAATATTACAGTACAATTGAAATTTTTTTTTTGTAATTTACCAGAGGTAAACCAAGACCAGCTCGAGCCCAGTTGACGGTAGCCAATTTTTCCTTTAAAACATCAGCTACAGGCGAGACCAAATTATTTTGGGGAAAGATTGGCAGCTCACAGGTCGGACAGAGGTATCCGGATGGTGCGGTGGTGACAGGCAAATTCCTCGCATAGTTATCCAAACAGGACCAATGGTAGACGTGGTAACAGGTCAACCTGACGCAGTCCCTGTTACTCAAATTCTCCGAACAGATCTCGCAGACTGGTTTGCAGTCGCTGTCTTGCAACCAACGCAGATACGACTGAACTATGCACTGCAAAGATGGACCGTTATTTTAAATTCAAATTAAAAAAATTGTTTTTGTTGCTCATTATGGTGGGATAAAAAAATGCTTCACTCACCTTGGGATGATTCGTCACCATGCAGTGCTCGCAGACATTGACTCGGTGTTCAAAACAAAATTGATTCGTGACCTTTCTTTTCGGACACTTGCACAGCCCCATTTTGACTTTTTCAACTCAATTAACACTTGTATTGTACAATTGTCATCAATTGCCTCCTGCGTTTCAGGTCCTGATTTTTTTTGTATACATGTTTGTAACGAAATAATCACTCTGCCTCTCCCAGCTGTCAGGTTTCAACACTGCTGTTAACATACAGAAGGTGTAACAATAGTGATTATACTTCTGGTGCACCATAAGAGAGGAATTATTATTTCTTGTTTTCAAATTGACAGCAAATGATCAAAATTGTCATAACACTTGTAATCTTCTTCGCTGCAGTGCCACGCGTTCCTCTTTGGAGAGAGTTCCGAATAAAGTCACCGGGTGGACCGAAGATGTGTTTCTATCTCTGTTCCACATTGTTGATAGAAAAGTGACGAGAAACTAGGTTAATTGTTTTTCAAACAAAAACTGCAAATTGTTATTAAAAATCTTGGCTGTATGTTTATAAAGATGAATAAAATTAGGTATAATTTATAAAAATGTTTCATTGATTTTGATCTTATGGTAAAAACGAGGGTAAAAAAATGGAAAAATAGTTTGATGCGCATGCGCAATTACTCTTGAAGAAAAAGACACATAACCAAAGATAGCGAAATTGTGTGTACATGGTTTTTTATATTTTGTTGAAAACAAAATGTTGTTTAACAATTGCTCCAAGTCGATAATAAACTTGTGTAAGGTAAATTCGCCACAATGCTTTCGGCAGTTGTCGTTGACAGCCCCGGCGAGGATCAAAGAAAGTATGTTTACATCTAATTTTAATTTCCAAAATAACTTGCAACTGATGTTTTTGAACGTTTGAAAATGATGTTTTGATTTTTCAATCAATTAAGATTTTATTGTTCACAGTTACGGAAATGAAAGAAGGAAAAACATTAAAAATATCAGCAGAAATAAAACCTCAAACAGACAAGTATTTGATGAAAAATAAAAAATCTGGAGCATGTCCACTTTGTGCGTACGATTTGGATGTCAAACATACAGTGAGTAAATTGCATGAGAATTTTCGTCCCTAATTGGCCTTTTTTGTAAGTTGTCATTTTTTGTTGCTTTTCAGGATGTCTTAATTATTAATCAGTTTGTTGACTCGAAGGGAGAACTGATGCCTAGAAAAGTCACCGGGTTGTGTTATACGCAACACAAAAAGATGGATTATCTTGTCGAGATGGCAAAAGCAGCTGGTAC
This sequence comes from Trissolcus japonicus, assembly GCA_030522925.1. Classification (NCBI taxonomy): domain Eukaryota; kingdom Metazoa; phylum Arthropoda; class Insecta; order Hymenoptera; family Scelionidae; genus Trissolcus; species Trissolcus japonicus. The sequence goes on from JAPYZS010002112.1 coordinate 13,102, forward strand.
ATTGAAATAATTTTACATTTTGAGCAATTTTATTAAAAGGACGTTCCAGTGAAAATTTTCCGTCATCTCTTTTTTAATAATTGAATAATACGACCTTCGAATGTTTTCTTTTTTGTTTTGTATTTTGTATTGGATGTTTTATTATTTGTTATCATTTTAAACTGCAAAAAGTTGTTATAAATTTTAATGTGCTGTTTGATTTCAGGTTTGTTGAGCAAGTCCTACCAAAAAGAGCCAGTTCAAAAAAATGAAAAGTGGAAGGATTACAATACTTACTTCGATGAAGAGACGATAAAATATAGATACTTTTAAATTTTTTAAGATAAATAAACTATTATAGTAATCCATTGGTAAACTTTAATTTCTCCAAGATAATATTATTTAGGTTGATACTGACAAAGTTTCAAACTCAAACACATTTGAAAAAAATAACAAATCAATGATACAACGATTTTATTTACAATAAACAGAAACATGATTACGAAAACAAACAAATCGATTCAATTGAATTTTTTCTCCTGAATGTCAGGTCTTTTGTGGGCACCATCGCAGAAGGGTCGATTTGACGTTTGTTTACAAGTACACAACCAATAATCCTTTGTTTCCGCGACTTTAAATGGTACCGGAATCATCGTTATTTTCAAGAAAATATTTTTATGCGTCCTATCGCAAAACGGCTGATTGTGACTGTGACCACAAGCGCACCAATGGTAAAGTTTTCCTGCTTCGAGACGTATTTTGAATGGCTTCTTCCCAGCAGGCACTCCAAAACCTTTCTGATAACTTGCCATTTTTATTTTGCATATGTTTTCTGGTACTTTTGGATCATCCTTTGGGGTACTGTAAAACCGTTTGACCTAAAAGAAATTGCATCACAATGTTATTATCAGTTGTTGACACTTCGTTGCAATTTTAATTTTTTAATATAAAATACGTACGACCGGTAACCTAAATGACACATTTGAACTGACAAATCTTTTGATTGACACTTCAAGGGTCGCTGCCATTTTTGTAAACAAACAACAGAACAATAACGATAATTGATCACTGATTTCTCAAATTAAAGAAAAAGATTTTGAAAGTTTTTTGATTGAGACTTTTTGTCTACTGACTAAAAAAACTTCTCTTCTTCCTTTATTGCTTTGAGACTAATTGAGAGGCCATAAGGCGTCATCATGCGGTGGGTTGTCATACCACTGTCAGTAATTTCCATAATATTGTCGGTAATGTAGGATTGATCCGAAATTTAAAATGTACAGTAAAGCCATCCTAAGAGAAAAAGTTCCTTCTTACGGTTAAGGTAATGTCAAACAGAAGTTACCGACATTACAGATTTCTTTAATTAAAATCTAATAATGTGATTAAATTAATTTAACGAGAAGAGCGCGATTTTCTCACATATTTTACACATTCCTACACAAAGAATCTGATTTTTCATTATAAGACGTTGACGAATAATGATTTCTAGTTTTATATGCGTCATATTTGTTTTTAAGTACATCTCTCAAATTTAAAAAGTGGAGAAAGATGACGAGGTTTTATGTCATTCAGGAGAGAATTAATATCTACCTATAGGTTAAATTGACTCTCTCTAATCTATAGTTGAGAGTAGAGCTGCCAATCTCAACATGTGACGTTGTATCGGATCGTAGTCACTACTGCTACTATTTCCTCTCTGCGTATAAATAAAGAGTGTTTTTCAGGTTCGATTTTCCAGATTTTCTGCAATGTGCTTAAAAAAATTTGGCTTTTGCTTTTTCAACTCCTGGACCTAAGATTTAGGCAAAATAGTACATTATGCACGGAGAAATAAACTAGATTTATGTTGGCAGCCCTACGGGCTGCCAACATAAATCTAGTTTATTCCGAGTGCGTACGGTGCTTTATGCATCGAGAAAAGAAAAATGATGTTGGCAGCTTGTTTTTCGAGTGCGTAAAGCCAATTTTCGACCAGAATGAATTTCTACGAAATTGGTGGGAATTAGAACAATGTAAAAAAAAATATGAAAGTAAAACGTTTTTATAAATAAATAATGTTAAAATCTTTCATAATTGAATTCAGTAAACAACGGTTTCGTTGTGAATCATAAACAACATCAAAATGAAATTTACCTTTATTTGTATTTTCGTAAGATTCAATATACAGGGTGTCCCATTTTAATCCAGCACCTCGAATAACTTGCAATACAAGCGTTGGCGAAAAAATGTCAAGAATAAGAGTTTCTTAGTTTGATGAGTTTACATTTTTTTCTTCAACACACATTTTTAAAATTATTACAGGTGCCGGATTAAAATGGGACATCTTGTATATTTAAAAAACAGTTTTTTCGACTTGCGATTGATCTGTACCATATAATCGGATTGAGGAATTTTAATATCCTACAAGTGAGTCTGTCCACTCCTTCATTAAATCTAATTCCGATTTGGCTGGGAATCCTAATGATATTTATGACACAAAAATTACTCTCAATTGTTACAAATACTATAAATTAACTTTTTCGACGCTCTAGTTTAAGGAAAACTATACGACTGTATATACATAATTTTTTCAAATAAACATTTGTCGCTTCCTTGAACAATATATACATAAACAAATTTTTCTTTTAGAAAATTTTGAAAAACGCATAAAAACATATATACAATAATTAAATATAATTTTTGAAAATAAACATTTGAACACATTTTTGAACGTTATGCATATACGATCTTTTATTTTATAAATTTAAGAAAGCGCATAAATTGAAATAAAAAAGAGTTGTACGTCAGTCTTTGAAATGAAGGTATCCAAAAAATTTTTTTATAATACGCTGTCTAATTCGAAAAATTCATAATGAAAATCCATATAAAATCAAAATAAAACTTATCTGTTTATATTGACACTTGTATACTAATGTTGAACAACATTTCACCATAAATAGAACTAAAAATGAGTTGAACGTAAATGTCTTATGAATGAGAGTTCCTGAAAAACAAATTTTGATAATAAATTGTTTAATTTGAAAAAATTCATTATAAAAATCCATAAAAAATGGAAATAATACTCATTTTTTATACTGACAGCTACATTCGTACCAATTTTCGGTCCAATATTAACAATTGCGGCCGTCTTAAAATTAACTTACAAAAATGCTTTTTTCGGTTATTAATAAAACATTTAATTAAATGATTTATTCTTTTAATATTTACACTGTGGTGTAACTTGGGCTTAATAATTGAGGTAAAATTTGACAAAGAATTTTAAATAAACAAATTTTTAATAAATTTCATTTGTAATCATTTGTTTAACTTGAATAAGATTGAAAGTACTTCTTTAACTCAAACATCTATATAAAAAATCTCACTAACTCAAATCTCAAAAAAGTTTATGTAACATGTTTTTTTTGGTACACGGAAAAAATCAGAAACCACTGGCTAGTTTCTCGTGCATTAGTCAGTAGTGCGCAAGAAAAACTTTTGATTGTGAAAATAACCAGTAGTGTCCGGACACCAATGATTCATGTATAATCAGTGATCCAACCCTTCCAGATTGACTCTAAGTGCTGGCTCCATATGCGCCAACGTGATGAACTTGGACCTACATCAGCTAGGGCTTTTGTCGTAGGAGAACTGTGTAGAGATGAACCTACCAAGAAGTGTCCTGGAGTCACTACGTCCAGGCTTTCAACATCGTCATACATAGGTGCAAGTGGACGTGAGTTAAGACATGCTTCTATGCGACAAACGAGCTATAGCTAACTCGAGTGCGCAGCGCGGTGCATGATCCGCCCAATTCTCGTGACGTCATGCAGCGCAGTGTTTTGAAAACACAAGAATTAGAAATTAAGTGAGATATTTGATCGAATTTGATTGAATTTAAATTTCTTTTAAAGTTTTGTGAAATATTATTCAGGGCCGTATTTCGAAAGTGGTGACCTCCAATTTTTGAGAAAATTTTTTTTTTTTAAAATAATGTTTACAAAAGGTTTGAAAATTTTTGCATGACCTTTTAGAAATTTTTATCGTTATTTCTAACACATTTTAAGAATCTAAAATTTTTGTTTCGATTTCTTATGATTTTCGGGTTGCACCTTTCCTGAACAATAAGAAAGCCCTAGGTTCAAAAAATTATCTTTAACCTTTACTGAGAAACCGAATTCATAAGAATTGTATATTTTAACAACGTACATCGTAAAACTTACGATTCATTCGCAAAATCTACCAAAAATTTGCAGAAAGTATGATATACATCGTTATAACTACGTTATGTGTTGCAGAAAATTGAATTCTTACGAATTCGGTTTCTCAGGGTTTTATCACTTGCGGTACGTAACTGGATTAAAGAATACATTGGACGCATTTTTCGCATTTATTTCAGGCATTATAGAAACGTACAAAACAAAATCCTTCGCGTCAATCTCAGCTACCGCAGGTTTTGCTTCAGATTCGTGTAAAAGCATTTCGTTCTTTTCAATGACAGGTTCATCTTCGAACTGGAACAATATTATAAGTTGTAACAGAACTATTAATATGCAACAAAGTTTAATTAACAATTTTAAGGACAAATATAACAGATTATTTTATTTTAACCAACGGCGTCGGTCGTTTTGGGTATATCCTAACGCCGGCCGTTCTAGTGTGCCGTATGCAAGTATGAATGCCGAAAGCAATTTCATTGATATTTTTGTTATTTTTTATAGGTCAGGTTATATACCTAAAAGTGGGGATACAAGTTCGGCAGACGAATTTCGGTTGTATGGCCGATCGATCGGTTAGGCGGCAATCGGCTGGACAAGATTTGACTGTACTTTAATTTACTTTACTTTTACTGAAAATTAAATTTCATCTTTCAGTTGGAAACTCATACGTGGCTATGTTAAACATCTGCATTAAAATTTATAAAGAAAATCCTCGAAGGCCAATAATGAAAAAAAATAATAATAATACAACAATTGCTATTAGGGGTGCTGATAATTAAAATAAAATAATTCAAAATACAGTAGTTGAATAAATCTTATTTTACTAGAATTACAAAAAAATGTAAAATTTATTAGGTTACATTATTGTATTACAAATAAACTTTTTAACAAAAACAACTTACTTAATATATTTTTTATATTTGTTTAGCACATCGCGCAAGTCGTGACGACACGATCGGCGAGTATGGCGGCGAAGGTTCCTCGTCCTCGTCTACGTCCTCGTTGCCATGGGGGACAATCGGCGGGAACGGCGGCGAAGGATCCCCGTCCTCGTCGTTTTCTGGGACAACCGACGACGGTTCTTCAATGTCGTCGTTCCGCTGAAAACCAGCGGAAATACATCCTTCGACGAGATGTTCCGTACATCGGCCTCGGGCAAGGCTTTAGGGGAGGGAGATTTATTTTCTGTAAAAAAAAATTATATTCAAAAAAATTTCTATTCAAAAATATTATATTACGAAAAATAGTAAAAAAAGAAATAAATCGAATAAATTTAAATTACCTCTTAATTTTTTTTTCTTCGACTTATTAAAGTTGAAGAAGTTAGCCAAGCGCAGATTCTTTTTTTTTGTAAGTCATCATGCTACTTGATAACGACTTCCGTATATTGTTGAATAAATCCGCATTTGAAAATAAAAAAATTACAATGATCAAAATAGATAATAAATTTTAAATTAGTGAAATAGTTATTCTACCTACATTTGCGAGCATTATCTCCCAAAACCCGTCGGGTTTTTGCAATCGCGTCCGTGATTTTCATCGTTCTGGCATGTATAAGAGAGAAGGAGATGGTCAGGAGGTGCTAAAAATGCCTCGGCTATGGCCACATCGCTGGAACGTGCAAAGGCCCGGATTAAGCCAACCCCTGGAGGCTTAACAGTAGTGGGATTTGCGGAGGATGTTGCTGTAGTTGCGGTAAGGTATACCGCAACTAGATAAGTTCCTAGACGAAGTCACGTACACAGCTGTAATTTTTACCAATGTTTCTACAATTTAATTTAATAATATAACTTTAAAATAACAATTTTTATGAATGTATTATAAGTTTATTATTCCGTTAAAAACGTTACACGTGTGTTTCTGGACAGTGTCATTCCTGCTCTTCGACAGGTTTGATTGCCTGAGGAAACACACTTGCGGAAACAATAAATTTAGTGCACTGCCACCAAAGGCGTCTTGTCGACACATTTGGTTGCAATTAAATCTCAAAAATGTAGTCCTAATTCCTATCGAAGCGATGTCTCATGTATTTTATGAGTTTGTTTTTCTCAATTTTCTATGGAACGCCTTATTTCCCTAAGATCGGGTTACAATTGAGACATCGTTTCAACGGATGAAAGTTGAAACCTTGGGCGCGACGCCGGCTGTCACCGGACGAACCCCCATCGCGCTCGAGCGTCAAGTAGATTCTTAAAACCGGAAACCCAAACCGATAATTGCGATTTTAGGAATTAGATCATAATTTTAATTGCTCTTCTTAGTTTTTGGGACATCCTTGTGATTGGCCAGTTTCGGTTTTCTTAAATTCACGCCCACGGGACCTCCTCCTGAACTGGCCCATCCTCGGGAAATCCGAAAAGCTAGGAAGTCAG
>JAPYZS010002113.1:0-10230 GCA_030522925.1 Trissolcus japonicus
ATTCAAAAAACTGATCAATCGAACAAATTGATTGATCAGCTGTAAATTTAGCAAACTAATTATTTATTATTTGGAAAACAAGAATCTGAACGTTTCAAATAATTATCATTAAAGTGATGCGTAAGTCTAGGCGAGTATGACGTTAACGATGTCTAGGTAAAAATTTTATGTATGCGACATATATGCACCCATATATGCAGCATATATGTTTGGACCAACATATATGTGTCATATGTGTCATATGTTTATTTTTACCTGGGTATATTTACAAAAGTAAGAAAGGCAAACCGAGATTGACAAATGCATCACCTTAAGTATTTATGATAAAACGTTATTTTATATTATAAATTATCATAATGAAACGTTGAAACAATTACAGATGAATCGGACGTTTTCCACACCCTTTACTGCAGAACAAGAAGAAATTTTGATATCTTTGGTTCAATATTACCCACAATTATACGACAAGCAGCACATGCAACATAAAAATATTCTTGTAAGAAACTACACATTCAATTGTTGGAATTCCAGGTGATTACTAGTTTTCAAAACCTGACAATAGTGATATGGATTTTTTCTTCGAAAATATGGCAAAGCAAAAAATATCCAACTAAAAATTAATATATGGCTCCATTTAAGCGCCGTTTATGGATGCCATTTATAGCCATTTAAACATTGTAACACAACTTATATTGCGATGAAAAATTTTTGACTGAATGTATCTTCTTTAATATCCTCGATTTTCAGCTGATCTGTGTATTGAACATTGGGAAGCAATCAGGAAAAAGTTTCTAAACACCGTGTCACAAATGAAGAATGTTCCGTCTGAAGCTAGTTTAATGGATGCATATAAAGCATCCAGTAATTATCGTCCCGAACTGAAATTTATGGTACCGACCATGTGTTCCAGAAGGTGAATGTTCCCTTGATAACCATGTAACTGTAACTCCTCATTATGCTGCATTATTCACATAAATCTGATTCACCAACAAAAATTGTTATAATATTCAAAATTTTGAAAACACAAACATTGATTTGTGAATCATTTATGAATTTGAACTAACAAATATTAAATGCATATTATTTAGGAGTTAGATTTACATAAATTGTATAAACATGCTTGACATAAAGCTTGGTTAGCAGGGCTGTTTACATGACAATTATTATGATGAGACTAACACTAAATTAGATATTATAATATTTAGATATATCGTAGTTCTATGGACAACATTACATCCGAAAAGGAACAAAATAACAGTATAGGTGAAGCTTCTTCTCAAGTGGAATTTAGTGATGGAATTTCAACGACTTGGAAGCAGGCAAATTGATGAAGGAAGTCCAAAAAGAGATTAACGAGTAAATAATTATGTGATTTAATAATTTAATGACTAGCAAAAATTATTTATTTCAAATATCCAATCACAAATTTTGTTGTGTACACATCACACAATCTTTCCAATGAGTGCCTAGGCCTAGGTTCTTCTTGCTTCTTGTACGTTGTACAAAGGTGCCTACTCTCACAACAGGTTGTACTGCTTGCTCCTGAAAAGTTGATAATATTTTAGTAGATTACACTAAGTAACAAAAATTATTGCCAAACTAATTGATAATGGTTTTTTTTAGAAGAAGGAAAAGATACATTTTATTTCAGAAGAAAGAAAATGGATATTTTTGAGTTAAAAGTTTGCGTCTGTAAGAAATGAAAAATATTCAGTGTTATTTATAACTGTTTCATTCTGTTTGTAGAATAAAAACTGACAAAGACATTTTGTATGGGAATGGTGAACATGATCCGATCGCTGTCGAAAGATGACGCCAAAAAAGCACGCCTAGCAATTTTAGCAGAAGTTCAAATATATTACTGATCAATCTTGTACCCTGTCACTACCGTCTTTCTTTATCGAGCGAGAAACGACCGTTTGGTTCCATTTGTTTTATATGTTAGTAATGCTATTCATTTAATAATTTATTTCAATGTAATCTAATTTATTAATTTATAATGCATTAATCTCTGAGATGAAATAAATATTGTTTCAAAAATATCAAAACCATTGTTTCAATTTTTCTTCTTAATCAGAAGTTCAATAAATGAAGAATAGAATAATATTAGTTGCCTAGTTGTTTTAGTTGCGTTTCAAATCCTTTGATAAATTTGGAGTATTTTTTTCATTCACAAAAAATTAATTTCTCAATTTTAATATCAATTTAACTATTTGAAAATAATTTGGTGGTACGGGTGGTTTGGATTACCCTTTATACAAATATATTTTGATTATATGAAATGTACGTAAAATATCTTTTTAACTATTTTTGTTATATGGATATCATTGAATATATTCTTGAATATAATTCTTTTTTCGTTTTTGGTTCAAATTAATTGCTAGATTCGATGAAAAACAAATAAATTGTGAAACATTATTGACAATCACTGTTGAAATAATATAGAGATTAAAAAGATGGAGATCATAGACATCGAAGAATTTATAATTGATTGGGTGAGATCGTCAAGGTGGGTGTGGGACTACAACGATCCATATTACGGTGACCGAAGTCGCACAGAACATACCTACAGCGTCATAGCGTACTTTTTGCGTCAAAGAGGTGTCGAGATCGAAGGTATCCAATATACACTGCAGGAAACAAAAAATGCTTCGTATGTTATTTCTATGAGAAGTGTTGCATTTTTTATTTCCTCCATTATATATATTTCTTTATGGACCAGATTAAGATAGACACATAAGGTAAATGACCCTATTAGTGACCACTTGTTTTGGTCAATAATTGTATGTGATTTAATAATTACAATAATATAAATCTAGGTCAATAATTGGGACATTTACCTTATAGTAATTTTTGACAGAATTGTTTATTTATACCCTTACGCTATTATATAAAAGGGCACCAAGTCGAACATATTTGGTTCGATCTGCAAGAAAGATTTGCAGTGGAATTACAAGAAATGATATTTCACCACCTCATTTCTCAATGGCATCATTTTTATTCGATGAGCCAAATTGTGTAACGAGAGTTGCGGGAAAGGTTTCAAATGGCAGAAGACGAAATTAATGAAGAGATGAGGATTCCACCTGCCGACGAAGAAGATTCAAATGTTCGCAAAATAATAGAATTGGAAGAGTAATTTTTTCTTATGTTAAAGAAACCTTAAATGTTGAAAAATAAGCCAAACATGCCCTATCGTAAATAAGTTGTAAAATATATAATTTTTGTTCAAATAAAAATTGAAAATTTTTTTAAAACTATATGCGCAGTTGTTGTAATTTGAACAAAAAAAAACTAAAGAATCTACCCAGGTTTTAATTGTAATTATCTATTTATTAAGTAATCATTGTTGGTTACATTTGGTGTTTTTCTTTTTATCTTATTTACCATTATTTTTATGAGTAATATCTGCTCTACACACGTTTATTGAAACTTTGTATGTTGCACCAGTCGAATCGCCGCGTGCGAACGCAATTTGCGCGCGCACGCGTCGTGCCGCGCGAGAAACGCCAACGACAAAGTGACGCCACGCCGTGCGCATGCGAACAGTCGCGCGCGCGCTCGCTCGACAAACGCAGCAAACGCCTTCACTCTGAACGAGTCTTTACAAACGGAAAAAAGACAAAGAGAGCAGACGATGTCGCTTTGGAGCTCCATTCTGGCCGATGAAACTGACGACTATACTGCTGCTAATAACGAAAGAAGATGGTCGTCGTGAGAAATTGCGACAAAAATACAACGCTATGCATCTTTCGCTCGAATTCGGAGAGTTCGAATCGCTAAATGCCTTTCTTTGTCATCATAATGTCAACCAATACGACTACTACCTCGACATACTGCGTGCTGCCATAACTCGTTCAAAGGTGTTTTTGAAGCGAACAATCTGGCAACGAAGGATTAACAATTTCAATCCGTGGATCGCAAACATCCTCCGCTCAAAGTGTGATATACAGTTAATTTTGGAAGAGTACTCATGTGCTACGTATCTAGTTGAGTACGTGAATAAAACAAACCGTGGAATGAGCAACTTACAACGAGAATTGATTAGCCTACGCGATGAATATCCCGATAAAGACTACAGCGCTTTGTTAACTGAAGTTGGATTGAAAATGTTAAACGCGGTCGAGATTTCGTCGCAAAAAGCCGCATGGTACTTACTTAATTTACACATGAGCGAAAGTAGCCGAAAAATCGTCTATATCCCGAAGACTTGGCCGCACGAACGGCAGTGCGTCCGCAAGTCGAAGAAACAACTGGATAACGAAGAAGTAGGAAGTAAATCCACTGACGTTTGGAAGAAAAGCACAATTGAAAGGTATGAATCTCGTCCAGAAACAATGGAAACTGTTTCATTAGCGCAATTTATGGCTAACTTTTACTGTGATCAAAAAACAAAAGAATACAAATACTGAGAAAAACCGAAGGTAGTGCGCTATCGTCTATACGAAATTTCTGAACTAGATGAGTACAAACGAGAAATGGTACTCCTTCACGTACCCCTTCGTTCTAAAAAAGTTGATATACTCGATTGCTGTCGCTATCGAAGTCTTTACGAACAACATGAACAATTTATTATGAAGGCACGTAAAGAGTTTGAATCAAATCTCGATAACACTAAAATGATGGAAGAGTGCCACCGACTCTGCATTGAGCAAGAATCACACGAAGTGATCACAGACGAAAAATCGGGCCAATTTTTAAAAAGCAAAGAGATAGACGAAAATTTCTTAAAAAACATACGTAACAAATTAGATGATGACATTAGAATGCGTGTGATAGAACAAATGTCTTCTATTGTTCGTAGACGCGAAAACGTAATGTCAGCCGCAAAATACTGCGAAATGATGAGAAAAACAAATCAACGACAACGAGATCTTGTGCTTGAAGTAATTCTTCGCATATTTGCTGACGGTAAAGATCAACCGTTACAGATCTTTCTTACTGGGCCAACAGGTAGTGGTAAAACATTCACTATGAAAATGCTTATGGAAACATACAATCGCTTCATGGAACAACACAACATCACATTCAACGCATACATCGCCTCAGCTTCGACAGGTGTGGCTGCTTCTGCAATAAACGGATCAGCATGTGCATTCCGTATTTCGAATCGGCAACTCACAAAAGACGATCGGCCTCTCTGTACAAGTGCTAAATGCATTTCGCACCATTTTTTCCAACATTAGCGCCGTTTTCGTGGATGAATGTAGCATGATCGGAAGCGGTCTCCTTGGACAAATCAATTCAAGGCTTCAACACATTCTTTATGATCACGAACGTCCTTTTGCCGGTATGAATATATTCTTGACTGGGGACCTTCGTCAACTCTCACCAGTTTGTCAGACACCGATTTACAAACATTCGAAACAAACGTTTGCATGCGAAATAATTGGGCAATCGCTCAACTTTTATCCTCTCGAAGAAATTATGCGTCAAGCAGACGTAGCCTTTTCATCAGTTTTGACAAAAATCGGTGATGGCGAACCCTTATTACCAGAGGAAAAAATCATAAAATTATACATCCATGCAAACAGAACTACATTCAAACATCGTATCCCCAGACCACGAATTTTGAAGCCAAAAATCGTTTAGAGAAAATTTTGTTACGAAGGAATTTTCAAAACAATAACAGTCAACATTGGCGTTAATGCATTCTCAGAATTGCTTCAAAAAAAAAGAGGCCACTTTTAACAACAAAACTCGTGCCATCATAACCACCACAGTGCACTCCGGTCAGTTCTCACCCGATCTCAAATTGGAAAACGTCGTCAGTGCCAAAGTACAAGTGCGAAAATGAGGTCTCGCGAGGAATCTTCTGGGTCGGACAGCGATGCGCTGCAAATTGACCTCGCCCCCGGTGACGATCTGGAGGATCTCCCGGTTCGCCCTCCGGACGACGCCCTTCCCAAGGTACCACGGATTGTGTCTGTCAACGTCGTGAACTTGGACCTCAGGACGTTGAATCCGATTCCACCACGACACACTGAAGAAATTCCTCTGCCGTCAACCTCTGAGGCACCAACTACCCCCGGGCACGAGGACGTCGGCCCCCTGATCCCGCTTGGCCGTCGTCACCACCCCTATCGGGCACCGTTTTCCTCCACTAAAAATGTGTGGATGGACGAACTCATCAGTCAGAGCACTGCAGCTCTACCTCGCCGGCCACGTGTAGCCGCCCCGTCACCAACACATCGGCAACAACCTCCAGGCCCAGTTCCGTCACCAGGACCCTCAACCTTCCGCGGGAGCTTCCCCGTATGCCGTACGGAGGATTTCCTGGGCACTTTTCGCCCTGCTCCACAGGCTCCATCGCAGCAAGCACAAGGTAAGTGTTACCTCTCGCCCAGCTAATATGTCCGAGCGCGTTCATCTAACTTGTTCCTTATTCTAGTGCCTCAAATCGCTTCCGGACCTCCACCTGCCCCAGCGCCCATCCGTCCCTTGATGGAGGTACCCGTGCTGCCACCGGCCATTTTCGTGCCAGCCTACCCGGATCGCCAGCCGCCTCCCGGGACCACGTTTCGTGGCGAGCACGTCATCGTTCCCTGGGACGGAAACGTGGTACGCCACTATAGCGTCCAGGTGGACGAGGCCATCGTCCGTCGCAACCGAAAGTGGAAGTGCCACATCGACGGAGGAAAATTGATCCTCTCCTGGGATCGCAATGGCGTCCGCACTGTCGTCGCCCGTCGCGATGCCATCACCGAGTCTGGCCCGCTCTATCCGCGTTCCTTTGTGCGCTGACATAAATATAAATATTTTGTCATAAGTATCCTTTATACCTCTTTTGTAATTCGATGTTCCTTTATAAATAAATAAATTGAAGTAAATATTGACATCGCCTTATCACTCACCCAACCTGGGTCCCTTCTGTGTGTTTGCTGTACGTCCCTGGGAACGTACATGGCCGGGGGTGTTAGGAATTTTGATGCCTAATTCAAACTCAAATAATTTTCCCGCCTGACGGGCCGAGAGCAGCCGCGCCGCCTGCACGTCGACTGCACCTTTCTTCCTACCGCACGCCGACAGTTGGCGCTATCGGCCATTTTTTCCTCTTTCGCGCATTCTAATGAACAAATCATTATTATATATTAGGCTGCTTGGCCAGCAGTCGTCACTTGCTCCTGAGTGCCGAATATCCTGATAGGATCAAGGCATTTTTTGGCTTGAGTAGCCGTACGCTAAGCGTCACTCCTCTCTCCCGTTTTTTGCAAGGGCCTCCGAGCATCTCGGGCATAGGCTCAGTTGCCGCCGGAGACCGGCACAGACAACATCTCCCTGGTGGAGCGCCCTGCCGCTCTCACCACTCGCTCACCTGAGCATCCCCACTCCCTCAAGAGGGTACCCTGTTGCACTGCACAAGGACCCTCAGTTGCTGCCGGAGACCGGCACGAGCAACATCCTCCGCTCCCTGCAGGTCGGCGACCGACTTGCATCGCGACCCCTCCGCGGTCCCCCAGGAGTCGTGCGACACGACCTCCTCGTGCCCACCGGAGACCGGTGGCACACTCCCCGGACACCCGCGTCGGTTGTCCACGCTTCGCTCGCTCCCGAGCGGTCACCCAGGACGACCGCTCGACCCCGCGCTTCGCTCCCGGAAGCCACCTAGTCGTCATCCTTGACGCCTCACGGTACATCCGAGTGGTATTTCCACTTTGCCCAGGGTCACCCAGAGGGCCCATTCATCGCGCCAATACCCCCTTCAGAGGGTGGCACCATCACCGCAGCACCATCAGAGTGCTTCCATCCCTTCTCCTGCCCGATAAAGCGGAGAAACGCAATCTCCTCTACCCATACGGAAAATTTCGTCCCTTCGCATAGAGGGCGCCACCGCCGTAAAGTTGCGACAACGCGCGGTTAGGAATCCAAACCAGCGGTGCATAGAGAACAGCCCGCTAGTTCACAAAAATAATAGATGTCGGAGAGGAACATAACCTCAAATCCCCAACAGCAAGGAAGTACTTACGATACGATTATTTACGAATACAGTAAACATCACGAACAACAGCTCGTTTACGTCGCTCTTTCGCGTACCACCTTACTCAAAGGGTTATTTCTTACAAATCGCGATGGCGATCAAACATTTTATCGTCTTCAAAATCATCGTTTAACAATATCGTACAATTTCGAAATGTAAATGAAATACTGTTCTTGCAGGAGGTGTTGCAATTTTGGAAAATATAAATCATTCCAACGCGTTACAATCCATCTAATACAATTTATTACAGTATAATGTAACGCAAATGAAACTATCGAAAAAAGCTTCTGTTCATGATGATATCGGTGACATTTGCTCAATCCAAACAACAATTAATAAAATACGCTCTTTACTTGTATGCGTTTACATTTTCCCAAACACTCTGTATGACAAAATTTGTCAATTTTTCATTTCAAATTTGTACGCCTACAGTCCAAAAATGAAAGGTTTATTTAAAGTACCTGGTGACCATTATAATAATGATATTCCGATAATTCTTAGCGGAGATCTAAATTTGAATTTACGTGGACCCCAAGGTGTTGAATTTCTCAATTTTATGCAAAAGCAATTTGGATCAACACTCACCAACGACGTCGCAGTATCCACATCCCGAAATTTAACATGCATCGACTCAGTATTTTATCGTAATATTGACAATCTTGAAACACAAATTTACAGTTCGTATTTCAGTACTCATCGACCCCTATTAACAATAACCACGCCTTCTAAAAATCAAAACTAGTAATTAGAAGTACAATTGCAAAAGTTATATCCCAGTACACTTGGGATCGAAAATGAATTAATCTAATCAAATTGATGACATTAATCTAATACAATGCAATTTTTTAAAATTACTAATTGAAAGTTAATTCATTTTCGATAAGTCTCTTGACAGAAACCTCCTCGTGGTGAGACTCGGGAAATATTTTATTTTAAAATGGTCAAATCATTTTATAATAAAATATTATGGAAAAAAAATTTTATATTAAAATGATAAAGACACATTTCAAAATAAAAAAGCTAATGTCTGTCACGTCTATTAATGCAATAACACACTGTCATCGCACTTGTTACAAAATAAAAACATTTTTATAACTAACCAAAAATTCCAAAGTTTCATAAGCTTGTGGAGTAAGGGATGGGGAGGGGCGGGGGAGCTGTTCTCGGGGTGGGGAAGAGGCCTCGAAGGATGGGGTGGGGCCTGATGGTAACACTTCCGTTACACATATTTCAGTTACGCACAAATTTTTGGATTGACCTCCAGCGTAAAGACATATCCATGTCAAAAATAAATCAAAAATTCATGATGGAGAACTTTTTGATTAAAAAAGTTCGGCAAAGCAACTCTCTGGATCCGCAAGGGTCTTTTTATCCGAGAGACGCAGCCAACGAAACGCGATGGATTCGTGTGGGCCAAAGTGGGAGGCATCTATGTCTGTAGCGTCTACGCCATACCAATCTCACCCATGCAGATTACGAACGCATGCTCGACGAAATCGCTGATGAACTCTGGGGCAGGCTGCCATCATCGCTGGAGACTTCAACGCGTGGGCCACAGGCTGGGGCAGCAGGGTGACCAACAGGCGCGGCGAGAGTCTTTTGAACACGTCCTCTTTGTTAGACGTCGTATCACACATTACCGGTACTACTCCAACCTTCATGAAGAACGGAAACTGCGCTGTCATTGATGTCACATTTGCGAGTGAAACCCTGGCTTCCCGTCTCGTATGACACTGACGGTCACTGACGGGAAGTCAGTGACCACCATACGCACAGCGACCACTAGGCAATCATCTTCGAGGTGACAACATCCCAAGGACCGACAAAACCTAGCCAGCCTGAAGCCACGCACCTGGAATCCCCGCTCATTCAACCGAGCAGGGTTTACCGTCATCTTGGAAGATGAAATAGGGCTAGAGGGCTTGCCAGACAACAGAGCCTCGCAACTCACGACGTTCCTGACAAGTGCTTGTGATGCGTCCATGACCAGGCGCTCAAACAGTGACAGACGCAAGCCTGCCTACTGGTGGAAAGAGGAGATCGCCGCGCTCTGGAAGAGGGCTGTATCGCGTTTATACACATTAATTTTTGTTCAACGTATCGATTGAACAATTTTTTTGGAGTATGTGAACTATTAAATAACTGTACAAGTAAAAAATTATCATTTTTATGCATTCGTACAATTGCACACGATTAACTGTGCAACGTAATATTTGCAAGTTGATCGATTAGACAAGAATTTCATTGAAAAT
>JAPYZS010002114.1:0-18321 GCA_030522925.1 Trissolcus japonicus
GACACGTCTAAATAAAGACCAAATATTAAAGCTAAAATCTGTGTAATCGAACTCAATAACCTCGGTGCGTGGTGTACTTCTGAAAGGAGGGACATCACACGACAAATAGTTAACAATTTTAATTAAGTAGTTCATTTTTTATATGAAACCAATTAATTAACAATTTATTGATGTAAATAAACAATCATTTTCACGTCGGTACGATTTACAGCGCATGCGCAGGCACTATGAGAGTCAGAGCGCATGCGCGTGCTCTTAGGGAGAACTTCCGGTCCTGTACGTTGTGCTCTCAGGGAGGCTTGAGTGTATACTGGATTATTGAACATCCGAGCTCCGCTCTGATAATATTTATATATATAAAGGGCTCCGCCATTGATTGTTTTTTTAATTCTGCACAAATAGACCACGGACCATAATCTCAAATTCAAAATTTTCACATAAATTTTAGACAATTTATTATTAACACATGTTTTACTCAATTACGACCAAATTGTTCTATGTGCGTATTTTTTTGTATGAAAGTTTAACCGTCGAAGTTTTATAAATCACAAAAAATTTCGACGATGTTTTTCTGTCTGTATGTGGCTTCCGGTAACAACCAAGTGTTTCTACAATTTTTGAATTATAGTGAAAGATCGAATTTTTTACATGTTTTCAAATGATATTACACAATACTGAAGTTTGTGGAACGAAAATACCAGTATTGAAATAAAATTTAAAAAATGTAGCGCTAACTCTGTGTTGAGGTTAACCATCTAGCTTAAACAAAATCTTTGATCAGTCATAACTGGACAAGTGTATATGTAAATATGTCCAATACAACTTGTCCAATTATGGCTGGAAGCTACATAAGTGCAAACTAGATTGTTAACACTTGTTAAATCATCATATTCATCGATATTATAGTTATTTCGTTAATCTTAAGATGCCTGAAATCATCAGCCTAAAATAAAGTTATGATAGTGCCCTCACGGATGAAAATATTGATGAAAAAATTGACAAAAATGTATATTTTTTATTCAAAAATTTATAAAATCGGGGTTTACAGGGCGAGGCATTACCCGCCAAGAAAGGCCCCGTGTTATAGCCCATGGAATCGCCTTTAAAGGGCCCGGTTCATTTGCAAGGCATGCCCTTGTGCCCGGAAACAATTTTTTGTAGGGGTAGGAAGAACGGGGAAAGTGTTGGAGAAATTATTTTACATACTCCACTTCAAGCGTCGCATGTCGTGATCATTCAAAGTGCGCCTTCGCGATACTTAAGCTCAATTCTACCACGTTCTGTGCAGCTGCGATTGAATTCAATTCCACCACGACAAGCTGTGATTATAACGATCAAACTGCCAAAGGAAATTGCTGAACCTGCAGCGACAGCAGTAAATCGGCACAGCGGTACAGCGGCAAATGTAATAAAAAAATCGGGACACAAATACATGAATTCTTACGATCACTTCAACATCTGGAGGACAAAAAAGATGTCAATGGACAAGCAAGATTTCTTGGCGTACTCCTATGAACACTCTGAAAATTGGAAGCCAAACACTCTCTGAACTAGATATTCAATTATCAAGAGTATAGTCATAAAAAATCAAGGCATGGATATCAGTAAATATTAACAGCTAAAAATTTTTCTGAAGCAAAAGTCCAGAGGGTACAAGTTCAAGAAAGCCAAAACAATAACAGGCCTCAAGTGAGATTTTTCATCGATAATGCTCCGGATGAAAAGTTTCTACCCACATCTACTCTTTTAAAATTTGCCAAAATTACCGAAATCAGAAGAAGAAGCGTTTCAACAACTGGCAACCATGAATATCGTGACGAACCGTGACAATTCAATTCGCTCACAATACAAATCAATTAAATAACCGCATTTTTATATTCTCAAATCACATTTAATTTCTTTTATTTCGTATCAGTTTAAATTCCATTTTTTGGCTGAATTTATTTTTATTATTATATTCATAATTTCAGGTGGTGCTCACGTTTGCCATTTACGGGACCTGAAGGTGCAACGAGATGGCGAACCTGTCTTTCTTAATAGTTCACGATTATGAAGATCTTTTTTACAGGGAAGTGAACGACACCAAAAATAACGTGAATCGAAGTCTTACAATTAACAATGCCACTTATTTCGCACTGATTAAAAGTATATCAAGTTGCGGCCATAAAATGTACCACTAAATCGTTCTTTCGTCGGGTATCACAACGGCAGGTGCATAATCCAGTCAGTGGATTGGAATGTACTCGTAGGCCAGTGGATAAGACAGTGTTTTATCACCGCAGAGGCCTGAGTTTTGAACCCTTCAACATCGAATCGGGTTTTTTCATTAGGAACCTCATTTTAAATCCACAATTAAAAAAATTTGGTATAAAAATCAAAAATAATAAAATAATGACAGCAGAATTAATTATTTTTTCGTTTATTAATTTTTATAAATGGCAATCCCGATCAGGCCATGGTCGGGTTAAACAAGATTCACGGCTGTGCCCTAAGGCATGCCGGGTGTGAAGTTCATACACAGTGTCATCCTAGATTTCCATGCCGAGTCCTTATCTGGTTGCATGATTTCCTGGTCAGGCCTGGTTTCAGCCCGATCGAAATTTTTATTTGGGTTATATCGGTCCAACGTACATTTTTTCAATTTTATAAACTGCATACGTAATACTAAATTAAAAGCAACAACCACAAATACGAATTCAAAACCAAGATTCAATACAAACACTGAATTTAAATCCGATATAAACGTTCAATTCTGCGATTGTTCATCATAATAAACTCATTAAGATTTATCGATCACACATTTAGCGTATGCAAATATCTAAAAAATGTTGGATTTCAATGTACTTTAAGTGGCAAAGTTGTTAACATCTAAAGAACATCTTTGCCACTTAAAGTACATTGAAATCCAAAATTTTCCCGATACTTTTTTATTTTGAAAAAAGGCCTCCGAGCACAAATCCGGTTATTGTATCCGACTCTTTAATTGTGTCACGAGAGCTTATTTTTTTTATAAGTTCAGTCAACAAGGTGATCGAAATTACGTTTTAAAAAATAATCGAGAATGCATTTGTTATGAAACAATTTTGCACGAATGCACGCGCATATGCACACTTCAACGTATCATCTTAATTTTTAATATACGAGGGGCAATTGCGCGCTCCGCACGCGCTTATCAAGCCGGAAACTTTCTTTTCTTCTTTATGAACCAAACATTAATTTTTTTCCGTGTTCCTATCTCTCAACCATTTTTCAACAAAATTGATATATTTCGCTATTTAAACAGAATCAAACCTCTTTATCGAATCACGTTATATATTTAAAACCAATTGTAAAACCATATTACAATTGGCAGATAACACAACAAAATATATTTGATAAAACCTAATTATTTAGTATCAATCTATTACCATCTGCCTGTCTCTATCTTTCATTCATCTCCTTTCTTCTCATTCAGAGTCAATCGAAATCATTTAAGCCAACAGTGCACATATATACTGTGCATAGTATACATCGATGTATATCGATTATTGGATAAATATTCCAAAAAAACGTCAGCGAAAATCAAACGTCGGGATATTTAATTTTTCACACATCTAAAAAGATATATTGGCTTCATATAACACGCCAGTGTCAACGGCGAAACATTTTTCTATGTGTAGGAAAATTTCCTTCGTTATTATACCGAAAACCACAAAATTTATCGATTAATTGAGTCGGTTAGTGAAAAAACATTTTAAATTTCAGTCTATATAAGAAAAATAAAACAAAAAATTACGGAACTCGATTCGAGTGAACTTATTTTTTATGTAAAAGTTGGTAATTGTTTAAAAAAATATCAAAATAATCATGGAACTCGGTTCGCGAAAAAATTGTTTTCAACAATTAAATTATTACTTCATTTCATCACTTAATTTCACCTCTGCAAGTACTTTTGCCACACTTATCCCAGTTGACCATATTGTTCACTTATGAAACATATACTCTCTAAATTCGAAAAAGTGAAAAAATCTCAGAAAAAGTGCATATAAGGTAAATGTCCCAGTTAGTGACCGTGTACCTATTAGTGACTTTCTGTCATGAAAATTCTAAAATATAGAATTAATATTTTTACATTTTAGTTTTGTTGAATCTATATCATTTCCTTAGTGCAATTTCTGATAAAATAATTTATTGTAAACTCTCTAGAATTAATTATTAACAAAAACAAGTGGTCACTAATTGGTACATGTCGGTAAGGTTATTTTTCTGAGATTTTCTCACTTTTTCGAATTTAGAGAGTATAAACAATATATTTTTTCAACAATCATAATTGTCCATTTACCATATATTGATTATGTTTGAAAATTGTTAGTATCATTAAGTTGCTAAATGCAATAAGAGCTTAAGGTCATTCTATTGACAATATATGGACAATATATGATATTATATAGACAATATTTTGTATATTCATGATACAATCAATTGTAGCATTTAGTTTTTTTATGTTATTGAGAATTCTGAACTTGAATACACAAAAATAAAATTACACAAAATAGAGTCAACAGGGGTAATTGTGGCAGTTTGGGGTAATTGTGACACCCCGAACAACTTTTTCGAGTCTCGAAATTAATGTACTTTAAATTAATGTTGCTAACTATTGGTAGATAACAAACTTGTACAGACAATGAAATGTTACGAATAAATTGAATTTTAATAAAAAAATCAGGGTGTCACACTTTACCTCAAGGGTCACAATTACCCCGGTTGACCGTAAATATTTTTAGAAATGTCACACTTTGAAGTGTACTTGACGCTTGACAGACGTCACGCGACCACTACACAATTATTAAATATTTGTTGTTATTGCTTAAACATGCGTTAAGTAGAAGCTCCATTATAAACAAAACGAAAAACAAACATATTTTTGAATTCATATTTATTATAAGTACGATATTTATGAAGGTAGATTTTACCTGCAATCTTTCAACAGGTGTTTGTTGTTGTGCAGCTTGTTTGAGTAATTTGGCATATTCCATGTATTCCGCAACTCTTTGCAAGAAAGAAAGGGGCTCATTGAAAACCACAGGCATTGTGATTTTGCTCAAATCTTTGCCAAGTGATAAGACTGAGCATAGATTCACTTCTGTTTTACCCGGAACTGGTAACGATTTTCTGTTAACAAAATGATTAAACATTTCTTTCTACACAAAAGTTCTTTAAAATTTAAATGAAAAATATATGAAACTACTGCATATGATTTGTTATACCGAAATTATATTATAAATATCAAGAGATATACATTCTTTATTGAATAAAAATATGTAGAATAAAAATGTCGACTACTGAAAAATTCACTATTGAAATTATGATATAAATAGTTTTATCTTCACATTCAATACATTACTCAACGTATGACATATTCAACTCGACTTTGATGCAACAAAGAAAACTCTCTCTATCGACGAGTTCAAAACTAGCAGTAACCCCTTTGGGCCTCAATCCCCTCACAGATGAAAATATATTCCCTAAAATATATTTTATTTTATATTTTATAAATTGATGTGATGAAAATTATAAAAAAATATAAATCAACTAATATACTTATTGCTGGAATATATTTTACATACAAAAATATATTTTATTTATATTTTTTCAAAATATATTTTCGTGCGTGCGGGTCCTTTCTAACAAACTGATACCAAAACACTGTTGTATTTTATGACTTTTAGGTAAACAACTTAATCAACAAGGAAATGTTTATTGTTTACCTATTTCATTTTCTTTATCACTGTCTTTTTGTCAGAGACTGTCTTAAAATAATCAGATTCATTCTCATAAATAAATATGGTCATATATAGATTGACAGTTTCATTTATAAAATATTACACATCCCAATCTAACTCAGTACCTGTCAAGCGGTCGCCCTTTGACTTTTGGAAACTGGAAACTTTACTTTCCGAGTGTTTCCTGAGTGTCGCATTAAAACTGATTTAAATTAATAATAACAACAAATCTCGAATTTTTAGTTTTTATTCTTAATTATATATTTAATTACTTATTCATACTGCTTATAGAACTCAGGAGACTCTTAGTAACGAACAGAGAAACATAGTTCAAAATTTTTGTACACTTGCAAGGAATTACAGAGTTTACAGAGTTTATAACAAGTTGTTCTTAATTATTTTTACAATGAATAAATATAAAAAATTTTTCAACAACATGGAAAAATCATAGCAAAAATGTCATTCAACCTATTAAATTTTAGTGAAATTTAATAAATTTATTAGAATTTTTAAATAAAGTTTACTCATTTAATTAAAATATAATAAGGTTGAATGAAATTATTTCTGTAAATGAATAGAGCTATATTTAATAAGGATTTCCAATTACATATTGCATAAATTATTCATTTTAATTAGATTTTTAATTGGATAATTTATATTTAACACTCTTGTTTCTTATACAATACATTGAAATGACGAGGTGTGCGAGGTAAACTTTGTTACATATAGGTGATTCGTGGCGATTGACAGGTAATGAGCTAAGTAAATGGACACGATTTCGACAGATGTTTCGAAAAAATACACAATTCAATTTATAGAGAACGTTTTTAATAATCAAATTTCTATGCTTTTGATTTTGATTCTTATCAAAGTGTTATAAATAAATTAATAATGCACGGTGCGCGTGATAATATATTTAATTATAATAATTGTACCAGTAATCTAGTAATGCTAGTATTTGTACTAAAATACTATAATATATACATCAAGTGTATATCCGTTGCATGAATTAAGATTTTACTGAATTCGCGGATTTGATATCATAATTGTTTGAATATCATCCATTATTTAATGGAAAATTTTTACAGCCAGGTTTGGTACCTTTCCTGCTATATAAATACTAATTTGAAAGTGGTTTGACTTAGATTAATTTAAAACTTGACCTCTACACTGAATCCTCTATTCAAGGTTAATCCTGAGCCTACGTATAATTTCAAATGATTTTTGGATTAAGGATACTCAAAGCGCACTTCTGAACTTTCGTACTCGACCAAACTTGAAGTTTATAATTATCAATGGTTAATTAACAATGACCTTAACGAAGATCACGCAGTTCCGTCTAGATGAGACACGCGGCAGTTAATACCTGTGTCGCCTGTGGTTTTCTTCGGCCATGGTACGATGACACGCGGAAACCGCTGCCAGTTGTAGATGATGCCAGCGACTCTAGTAGTCTCGTTTTTGAATAGATTATGACAAGCGTATCCAACCCAATTGACAACATCCACACAGTTGACAACAGCTGCTCACAAGTCAGAAATAAAGATGTGACAAAGTTTCTGAAAATCTTTTTTTTTTCAGAGAGAAAGGAAGGTGAAGAACCTGCAGCACGTTTATCACCTCGGAGAGGACATTCTTGGACACTCGAGCCGAGAGGAAAAACTATGAACTCCGTTTTGGGAATTTTGTTCCCAGACTGCTCTTGCGCCAACATCTGACTAAACATCAATAAATCCGAGCACGATTATAACGTGTAGGGCGCATGTATTCGCAGCCAAGCTCCTCTATTCGTCCAAGAACCAACGCATGCGTCTCTTTATTCGAATCTTGTTAGTGAGTTATAAGTACATGCCAAGTGCAACTGAAATCAAATTAAAACTGAACCCTAATGTTAGTTTCATCAGCTTCTGTTCATACGAAGTCAATTTCCTATCAAAGTGATAATTGATAAAAGATCAGACCTGGTTCACTATTGATGGTAACGGGGTGGATCGCGAACAACATATTTTGTTTATCCTCGTTCAGAATAATAAAAACTTGAGATCTAATGGGCACAACTCATTTATCAACCTAATAATTTGCATATTATCGAACATAAGTGCATCACCACGAAGTTTGTTTATATGAAAGTGTTAACAAAATAATTGTTGCGGGTCATTGTGATACTTTGGATTGAATGTGAACTTGGAAGAAATAACTTTGTTACTATGAAAAAAACACCTTACCTTACTGCTCATATTTCTTTGATTTTTTTGTGTTAATATGAAAAAAGATATTTAAAAAAATGTACCTGTTTAAAATGTGTCAATTACCACATCAAGTATAATAAGACTATACCCATTTGACTTTTTTCTTTCCAGCCTTGTATGTATTTGTGGCTACAAGGAATAACCAGTTAAATAGTAAAAAAATACCATATACAATTTTATTGATTATATATGAATTGAAGTTTTTTGAAATTTTATTAAAGCACTATATAAATGTGACTACATAATACATCATGACAGTATTACTGACTAATAGAGTTTAAACGAATTCAATAATTAAGTAATTTTTGTTTTACATCACCAAATTTTTGGTATTATTACATGTTAATAACGTACGTATTCACTTAATTCAGTTCAGTTCATTCAAAAGTGTTTGTTTTAATTAGGATCTTTTCTCTGTTGGTTTTGGAAAAATGTTTTAATAAGGAAATTATATTCTAACAAGTAATTTTTATATATAAATTTATATATAAGAAGATTAAAACTATCTGTATGGATTATTTTGAGTAAACAAATACATTATTTTGTAGGGCACTAGCATAGGAGTAAAATTTTGTTCCTAACCAGCCCTCATAAGAGATAAAGAAATTTTTGCTCCCTAGAAAACAAAACTCTGTTTAGAGAGCAAAATCACGTGTAGCTCTTTTTCTCTCTTTCAGGAGGAAATCTGTGCTTTTTCTTGCCCTTATGACTAAAAATATCGTATGTAACGAAAAGCGATCTTCCTCTCAGGATGAATTGGCACCCTGGGCAGTAATCGATCTTTTTGCTCTCTTGGTTCATAATGTATTATTTGTTTTTGACAGAGTATTTATTCTGTATGTAATAGTTAGGATGTACTAAAGGTGCATGCGGAGCATGCGCACGAAGTCAATACGCTGTTTTTCGTACCAAGGGAGCGTGACTTTCAGCTGTTTCTTTTTCCTAGATGTTTTATTCCCGAGGACAACTAAGGAATTGTTTCTTCGTATTTGTTTCTGAAGAATTTTTATAACTTTCAAAACTGTTCATTTTTTAAAAAATATGAAAATTAATTCGTATGAGTATAAAAAATCAAGTCTTGTGCGACTAAATAAAAAAATGAAAAAATATTTACAATGAAATATTAATTTATTGATCAACCAAATAAATGAACCTAATCAATACTCGTGGCCAGAGGTACCGGTATCTACTTTCCATCAAACAGCTTTTTGGCATTCATTATATCATCAAAATGCGGTGAGTAGCTTACATTAAACGATCAACCCAATAAACTATTTGGATTGCCCTACTAGTAGCCGTTCTTCAGTCGCGCGGAATGCACGCAACAACATTCAGATTCTTTCATACCCTTAGAAAATAATTTGACTTTAATTAAAAATTTACATGTAACAAAAAAAAACAGGAAAAGTATGTTAACAGTGAGATTCAAGATAAATTCTTAATAGAGTCGTAAAAACAAAAGAAAACATGACGGAAATATAAAAAGAAGAAAAGAATAAATCTTTAAAATGAAAAGTAAACAGCTGAAAAGTAATGTGCCATAGTGAGTACTAAATGCAATTAGTTTTAGAAAACTTCACATGTAAGTTGTTGCACAAATTGTGTTAAAAAATTTGTCCTGATTTTGACAGCCATATAACTTGTCGTCGACGAATCGTTGAAACAAAAATGCGACTGTACCGTCGTCTGAATCGTGAAATTTCGTACATCACGCTAATGCAAGCTTTTGCAATCCAAGGTGTGCAACTTGACCGCAATTTCAGCCAAGGGTTTTTAACTCCTACTGCGATAGCTGCAGATTTTGCAACATGTCACGAGCGTAGTCACATCGAACGTCTGCTGAACAGTTGATTGACATTTGTATAAGCAAATAAATATGTAACACACACTATCTTTTTTCACTCATTGCTGTTTTTGACTTAATTCGAACCTTTTCTTTTATTTTCAAATCAAATTTCAATTTTTCGCCTGATTCATGACCTGAAGTTGGTTGGCTACTAAAATTTATTTTGACAGATAATGGTATATTGAATTATTTTGCATGAATCATTTTATAGATCATATATATAACAATGTATCGAAAAGAATATCAAAAAGGTTTTTTATCAGTTTTTTCTAGTCTGGGATCTTCGCCTTTGAAAAATTGGGAAACTAAAGTTTGTTGACCCTTTTTTAAATTGATAAAAATATGTAAAGATAGTTTAAGTTTCACCAAAATGTTCCTAACTCACTTTCAAGATTGAAAATGGATGTATTGAAAGAATAGTTGACGAAGAATTGAAGTCTTTGGTTTTAGAAATAACTGGGTGCAATATTTCAACAACTTATATTACATGCCCCAAAGACAAAAATGCAAGTCTTGGAATCAGAATGCCCATTTGCACTTTCAACTGGAACAACGTTATGGAAAATTTCACGTTCGAAATAGTGGTGATTTTCGTATTATTTTTATTAGACGCTTTGAAATTTTATCAATATTATTATTTCATTTATTTAAGTCTTTAATCATACTTTCGAAATGAATCATTTAAAATATTGAATTCAAAAGTATCAAACTTTCAGGTATTAGATGACAAAAACTTGCATCGGAGATTCCGATTTAGCAATTTTATTAGAATACCAAGAATAAAAACAACATTTTTTGCCGTCTGTCCTATCAAAAAATTGCACAAAGACTGGATACCACTGAAATTCAATTTAGCTGACATGACCAAAAAAGCATTCTGTTCCGTTTACATTGAAACTGTGAGAATACAAATTAATGCTAATTGTCGACTTAAAGGGATTTATTTTTCAGATGAGTAAGTTTTGCCATCATTTGTTTTTCTATTTAGAAGTTCGGAATGTAGAATTACAAGCACAATCACTCAATAACATTAATCAATTACCACATCAAAATGTCGGCAAATTTTCTATTTTTAAGGCCCATATAAAAAGCTACGATATTATTTACATACATTTACTTGAATTTCATTATAATTATTATTATTTCATTATTACTAGTGAATTGAATTTAAGGTATTTCCATCTGTTATTAAAAACTATTTAATAATTCATACAATAGAATCGATAAATTTGTTCTAAAGATTTTTCATTCATTTCAAACACTATAATAACCTTCATTATGCAAATAAAATATATTATAAAAAAACTTGTATAATGCGTTACATGAATTAATAAAAAACATGTCGATCTTATGTGCAGGTGTCAATAAATAATAGGTACAATGACCTTATATATTTCTTATTTTATTTTTATTTAATACTTAATTATTAAGTAATCCTTAAACGCTTTATGTTAATGTCAATATCAACAGTTTCAATTAAAAACGTTTATTAAAGAATGTCTCTTTAGTTTTATTATTCCAATCAAATTTAATTGAAATTCTTGAATTTGTTTTCTAGACTTTATGCAGACGAAGACATTCCGAACGAATTAAGACTACACAGAAAAGTTCAGCCCCGTAAAGTGTACGTTCCTTTTCAAAAGAAACAAAAATCAGTTCAAATTCGTCCTGCTACACCAGATTCATCGGTAGCGGTGCCTTGGATCCAAGGACTAAGGGGTGTAGAAAAGGCTGATTACAACGAGCCTCCTCCATCTGTCGCTTCTTCTGATGAGTATGAATGTGGAACATACACTCGAGAAAGCGAAGAAGAGATTTTAGAAACTGAAAAAGAACTTTATGAACAACCAAAATATGACGAATCTAAGAAATCTACAAATGTGGAAAGTCTGGATTCTGGAGATGAAAGAGATGATGAAGGAGATCAAGATGAAGAAACTGAGCAGGAAGTAGAAATGTATGGATAGAAAACTGTGTAAGATTCAATTTTGATAAATTTAAATTAATTGACACTGAAAAACACGAGCTGTATGAACGTATATTGTATTAAATTGACATCACTTAACCGTTAATGGTA
The DNA here is from genome assembly GCA_030522925.1 of Trissolcus japonicus. Taxonomy (NCBI): domain Eukaryota; kingdom Metazoa; phylum Arthropoda; class Insecta; order Hymenoptera; family Scelionidae; genus Trissolcus; species Trissolcus japonicus. Next base: position 11,935 of record JAPYZS010002114.1, read on the forward strand.
TGATTATTACGTAACGTATGAAAAACGTAATGAAAACGTAATGAAAAAAAGTGACTTGTTATGGGACATCATAATCATCGTCTTCTCGTTTTCTTTTTGCTGATTGTTCATCTACTTCCATCTTAACTGACGGCAGGGTCTGCGAGGTTGTGATTTGTACCTTTGGTTTTGACATCTGGACTCTTGGAGGAGCTGTTGTTGAACTGGCTGTGCCTACGAGCAATTCACCATTTTGATTAACTTAAAAGACTTCATGTTTTTAATATTTAATTTGATTATTCAATTCATTTATTTATTGATATTTGCTTTCATTTATTTAATACAATTTAATTATCTCTGCCTAAAATGTATTTTTTATGGAAATTTTGATCGTCCATTTTAATAATACATTATAATTTTAATAAATAATCAAAGCAGTTTCGAATAAAATGTAAACACAAACAATATAAGAAACCAGTAACTTACTGTTAAAAGTTTTGTAAACTGGTTTTGGTATAGAGATGCTCTGCGTTCTCGCTATTGTTGACAACGTACCAGGTCGCTTCACAAGTGACAGACCTGATTTACTGTTATCCATTTTAATCTTGGTGAGAGATCCAGGTACGCTATTACCCACGATACCATGGCTCATTTTAGAAGACGGTTTTTTCATTGCAGTTTTGAGCTTATAGTTGGTTGAATTAAGACAGTAACGATCTGGTGGCAGCCTGAGACCATTAATAGCTTTAACAACAGGCAGAGGAACGATATTTTTTGCTCGAGCTACATCCAAAAGCACATCTCTTGGTGGCGGATTTGTGAATGTCCTATCGAGTTGTAATTTTACTGCCAACCGCACATCTTCAAGATCGATGATCTTTTTCTTTGCATGGTTTGCATATACACGACTATCGTCCAGGATACATGTAACGTAACCTAAAAATTAATATATTCAGTTAGAAAAACTGATATAAAACACAGAAAAATTGAAACATAAAATTTCTTAAATAGAAAAATATTTTTAAAAACCACTTACGATATGTAAATTCCAACAACTGATTAATAACTCTGGGCTCATATTCTGTTATACCCATGTCTTTCATAATAGACATTATAACTTGAGCGTCCTTCGGAGTATGTTTCACATGACTTGTACTTTTCGATTTGTCGGCCATAGTGAATTGTTAACAAATGCTATTCATTCACTTAAAACTGTCTTATTAATTGGAATATTTGATATCTTTACAGTTTCACATAGTTGTACTGGTTTTCATATCAATTCTATACTTGATTGCACAGACTTAAGCCTCAAATATAGAATATATTCATCATCTACATGTTAAGGCCATCATGCGGTAAAAACTTGTACTACTGCCAATCGAAATCATAACACTGTCGGCAATGTCGTGCCCAGATATATCTACAAAGAGATGAAAAGAGATCGCCAGCTTTATATTGAGGAGTCAGACATTTTCTTTCACAAGTCAGTTGTGTTATATCAATTGTTGTGTTAACAATTGGTTGATGAAAAGTTACCGATAACAAATGTACATTGTCGACAAAACTGTTAATTTAAAAAAATAACTGAAAAAAATAACCGATTGGCATATTTATTGTTAGACAAAGAGGTCCGAATAGTGCGCGCCCACTCCCGGGTTAAATGTACAAAAATGACGAAACTATATTCGATGATCCTGTTAGGTGCACAACAATGTAAACAATGTTTTTTGACATCAAAATTTTAAAAAGAAAATTGCATTTGTAAAAATAGAACAAAACTTAATTTTTTTAATAAATAAATCATATTAAAAGAGCCGACTATTTTATTTTTTATAAAAAATAATTCTGAATAAATTTTTTGCGCAGCCCATAAACTCCTGAAACTCAGGAAAGTATGTTCATTTAAATTATTTTAATAGGAAACACATTATATACTAACTGAAAAATATTTTTTATTTCAGTTAGATTTATACGGAAAGTGTTTTGTTTGACGACAAGGATAAGAATGGGTCAGAGGGACTGAAACTGCACATAAAAATTATATCAATGCAATTTATTATAATTGTTATATTTAGAAAAAGTTGTATTACAGACAGGATTGTTATATTTCATTTTTTTCGTTTTCACAAATAGCTTGAGAATACGCACTTTTAAATATATAATAAACACTTTTAATTTTTATATTTTGTTCTTTTTTTTTTTTTTATATAAAGATGTTATGAAAAAAATTATAAAAATAGGATATTTTAACAGTCTATATAATTCATCTGCAAACCCATACAATATCCTTATGAAACTGAAAGATTATTTGGAAAATTTGCTCCAACGTGATGTTCTTAAAAAAAGTACACAAACAAATATATATATTCAGATTTATAAAATAAAAATTCTGGTAAATGTACCCTGTTGTAATTGTACTCTATGTCGTGATGTTTCTAAATATAGTTAGTGTATTAGAAAATATACGAATTTTAACAACAAAATAACAATAACAAATATATCCTGTCTAAATAAATGATGGTGTAATAGGTAAAAAACACAGTAAATTTTTCGTTTTAATTTTATGATGCGGTCACGGGAAGAAGCACGACAGTCACGCTAGTAGGTATCATTTATTTATTTTTTATTTTTTTATCATTATATTCTTTTATTAGTTGTTACCGAATTTATAACGGCAAAATGTAAAAAATCTTGATAAGCTTACATATTTTAGTTCCAATCATAATCTGTGCTTCGTAATTCCAAATGTTTGATTAATTTTTCCGAAGACATTTTAAAAATCTTAAATCTTAGAAATATTTATAAAAATATCAATTAAACAATAATTATAATAAAACAGCAAAACAAAACATCTTTCATTTTGACCATAAATAAATTCATTAAAATCTGTATTCAATTTTCTTAATTCAATATATCAAAAATATATTTCGTATATTTCAATCACCATATGAATATTTTATCGTCTGGTTTGCGATATATTATTATAGCTCGTGACATTTTTTGTGTGGAGTTATATGAGGGCCAAGTTTCTTAATTGTATAAAAAATGTGTCCGTCGGTTATGTTGTTTTTTTGTTTTTTATTTCGTTCAGTCATATATGGTACATTTCTGGGACATTATAGCACATTTATAGAACATACAAGTCTTTCTATATGCCACATTTATTTAAAACATAAATTAATTTTTTGTCGCAGAAACTCTGATTTTTGAAGTCGGGTTTTATACTCAGATAAATATTTACTCATAAATACTTCAGTTGATTGATATGAACACATCTAATTCTGACATAGATGTCTTATGGCTGAAGGTACAATACAAAATTTTATGTGTAACGGTTAAGCGTTACCATTAAGGGATCGTCACAAATATTAAGGGGTCGTTCACAATGCTGAAAGAACATTTAGACATATCCATGTTTTTATGTACTTCTGTCTAGCGGAAGTCATTTAACTTTTTTTCTCATCTTTCTGAAATCCACTTGTAAAACTTTCTGGAGTTGGAGAAACTTTTCTATCGAGATTAATGTTAGAACTGGTTTTTACCGGCAAGTAAGAATTAGGACTTTGTACATTACTTGAATTTGCGGAAGAGTTATTGAAATCTTTGATTTTGTGAGCGTCAAAAATTATATTTTTCACAGATGTTGAATCTGACATCCGATTACTGTGTTTAAAACGAGAATCATCCAAATTAGAATAAATTAACATGATGACAGAACTTTGATAATCTTCAAGATCTTTACTTAATTGTTGAGATATGGCAGTTTCTTCTGGTACGTGTCGCGTTACTTTGTTACCATAATTGGCTCGCTCAATAGTTGTTGGGATTGCAATATTTCTGTTAGGTACATTTGTGCTTATAAACGTGGAAATGCTTGGTCTGCGTGAAGGAGACAGTGCAGGTCGCCTGACTGGAACGTAATCCGGATCACCAGGCCAAGGCCCGTTAGGACCTGGAGATCCCGTAGGGTACGTAAGACTTCCACTTGGTCCATCCGGACCAACACCTCCGACTCCACCAACTCCACCAACTCCACCAACTCCGCCAACTCCACCAACTCCGCCAACTCCGCCAACTCCGCCAACTCCGCCAACTCCACCAACACCACCAACACCACCAACCCCTCCTATTCCTCCGATTCCGCCAACTGGACCCTCTTTTCCACCAGGATCTTTAGGGTAGCCTGGTTCACCTAAAAATTATTTACAATGATTATTGTTTCGTATCCTTTATTATTATGTTCGATTTAAATTTAAATTTGCATTCGAAATTAAATGTGCTGAAAACCGAAAAAACAATTTTATAAATTTTAAAATATGTTTGTCTGTTTGTCACCCAATTACGATGACAGTGAGGGAACTAAATTTATTTATTCTATTATTATTAATATACTTTATTATTTATTTATTCTTCGACGTCTCTTGAGTGTTTTTGTTGGTGTGAAACCTCTTTTAAAAGTTTTTTTTTGACATTGCAACCGCTAGCGCGTGAGAACCCGTCGATGGGAATTTAAAACAAATTATTATAAGTAATCAATTTTATTTTGTCTTTAAAAATATTAATATATTTTTAACTCATTTTTGCCATTGATGCGCTTATGCATTTAAAATGATTTTAAAATTTATCAAGACTTAGTACGAGAAACAATTTTTTCAATTATACTAATGGGTTTAAAGTAAAAAACCATTCATGAAAATTAAATTTTACAGTATGCAATGAATTTGTAAAAATAAATAAATAATTGTTTGCAAGGAAACAGGAAAACATGTTCTTTTAGATCGTTTCCCTCACGGATGGAAATATAGTCGCTAAAATATATTTCATTTTATTACACTTATTGCCGCTTTTTATAAACTTTTTATATACAAAATATATTTTATTTTAAATTTCGTAAATGTATATAATGAGATTTATAAAAAAAATATAAACCAAATATTATACTTATTGCTGGAATATATTTTACATACGAAAAATATATTTTATTTGTATTTTCAAAATATATTCTCGTCCATGCGGGTTGATATTTTCATTTGTATCGTTAGGACCTGGCTTTCATGCCGTAAAGACAAAATTGTTAATTTCCGTTAGTTTCCCTCACGGAAAAAAAAAAATTTTTTTTTATATAAAATGTATTGCGGCAATATGGAGTATATTTTTTTATATATTTTTATTATAAATTGCATTATATAAATTCATGAAATATAAAGTAAAAAATATTTTTTATATAAAAAATTTATAAAAAAATGGCAATAAAGACTACAAAATAAAATATATTTTAACGAATATATTTTCGATCGTGAGGGTTAACCCTCCATTGGTTCTCAAAAATTACGAGTTTAGTATTGTGTTATAGATTCCCTACGTGTGATTAAACAATAATGATTCTTGTTTATACTCTGGAAGTTCATTTTTATAACCAATAGAACTGTTCGCAACACTAATTTATGAAATAAGATCGAGTTCAAATTGGGGAGACTGGCAACCCAAATGGCTAATTTGCCAATTTTTGACCAATCAATTCAATTTTATGTGCGTTCATAAAGTTTAGGCTACTCTTTTAAAATCTGCATCAAAAACTCGAAAAAAAATCAATTGTTTATTGTTAATTAACAAACATGTACTGAAAAACTGCAATTTTCGAAATGCTCCTGGATGCTCAAATTTTAATGAATTTTATCCTTATTGGTGCCATTTTTTAAAAGACTAAAAATTGTTTAAAAGGATTTTAAATATATGGGTAATTCCACGGGAAACATCCATTTATATGGCAACGAAAAACCGAAATTTCAAATTGAGGGCACACTTCTGAAACAATTTTTTTCCTCTTTATTGAGACCCCCTTAGTCAAGGAAAAATTGTGTTCCACTAAAAAAGCCATTGTGACATACTTATTTTGGTCAAAGTTTGAAAATGTAAAAAAAATGAAGTATCGCTAGGGAGAGCTACTTTAAATTGTTATAGTTTTTATATGTTTAATCCAAAAGGACTTTGTATACAGATCGTTTTAAAGCATATTATCTCTACTTTAAGAATATTGTATTAAAAACATTTTTTTCTCGATACCAGATGGCGCTTCAGTCAATTAAAAATAAAATTTTTTTTTTCAATTTTGTACCATTTATGAGTCCTAACATTTTTTTTTCTATTCAACGATGCAAAATTGATCGAAGTTGACAAAAACTAGCTTTCCTTGACTTTCCTCGACCAATTTTCTATAAATTTGAAATTAAGTTTTATAAAATGAAGCGAAAGATTGATAATTTTCAATAAATTTCGTAGATTTTTTATTTGTATTTGTACAAATCTTTTTTCGACATACAGTGAAAAGTGTACTTTATATAAAGTTCATTTCTTGTCATATATATACACCAACACCTTTATTTCATCATAATTTTCACCAAATTCATT
>JAPYZS010002115.1:0-10222 GCA_030522925.1 Trissolcus japonicus
ATTTCCTTACATATGTGCTTCGTATAATTTTTGTATCTTTTTTGTACTTGGCATTTTTTCATTTCATTATATTCTTCGAGTTTTAATTGATTAAATATAAGTTTGACGAGTTTAGTACTTGACGCATTTTTCCTTTTTAAGGTCTCATTGGTATTGTGAACATTTTGGAATATTTAAAAAGTGACTAAAAAAACGTTTCATATAAAACATTATTTTTTGCAGTGATAAATTTTACATTGACGGTATTAACTAGAGTTAAAAGGCGTTATATCACCAATTTAGGTGTTACACAATAATTGAATATCGTTAAGATCAATTTTGTATCCGAAAAGAATTGTTTTGAACAGTACCGCTTTTTTCACAGACGTATTCATGATTTTCCGCAATCATATTTGTTGTCGCGAATACCTTCCAAAATAAACGTATGTTTGCAACTAAAAATAAATAACAAAGAAATAGATATAAACAATGTCGATTTTTCTACGAAACAATATAATAAATAAACAATGCACAGTCGACCGATTCTATTTTAGAAAACAAATTGAAACATTTTCTCACATTTTCAACATGGAATGAAGTCGTGAGCATATTCTGGGATAAGACCACGATGTTCATAACAACACCTCTTAATGAGTCAATTGAGCACTTAGGGCTTGTCTGATGAGCATATGTTCAATGGGATGCAAGGCCATTAAATGCAAGAGAGGAAGAGCAAAGGGACTGCTATTGACCGTCCTGGTGAACTATATACATCGTTGTTTGTGCATAGTTTATGGTCAAACCATAACACCAAGGAAATGGTGTCTTTGTCATTACCCCAAGTATATAAGAACCTTAAGTGCTTAGTCGTTTTTGCAACAATTATCTACTAAGAGTGGAATAAAACCAGTAATACATATCCTCCTAATTAGCAAACTGTCGATTGACGGCCTTCGTTACTCAGCTTTCGTAACGACGTTGGTCTGTTTGTCGCTTCGAGGATTCGCAAACCAAAGAGAGATGGAAACGAGAAGTAGTTTCATTGGAGCGCGACGAGTGCATCGAAATGTGCACAGAATGCCAGTACCTAATTGCGTTCTATTTGTTAGATAGTTTCGTTTGCTGCGACCGCACTTGGCGATTTTCAAAAAAGAATAAAAAAATACTTCACTGGAACGTTGCAATTGTTGGCATAAAATCAGGTTAAACGCTTAACGTGATACTGTCGAAAGAAGAGATACCCATTGTTTGGTTTGAGACAAAACCGCTTGGGCATAATGCTGATGGCAGCTGAGCCTCTGTTGAGAAACAAGCGAAATATCATCAAGGTCGGAAAAATATAAAGACTTCACTTTTTCCCCTCCGCCGATGATGAATGAGTTAAGATTTATTAATTACTCAAAGAGGGAGAAAGTAGGTCAAAAAAGGACCGATTATATGAAGCATCACAGATAGCAGACTGCTTATACCACCACTTCAGCGAGCTCGAAACAAGTTGACTCACCGCGAGCAAACGGTTGAGCGAATTTTAAAGAGAAACGTCACGAGAGCAGCGTACCCTACAGTTCGTTTGATGTGGTGTTATACAAAAAGAGAACCAGACAAATTATTCTGCGGGATTTAAGGGATCGAGAGGGACGTGTGTGGGGGTAATGGAAATTGAAAATCCCGATTTTCTTTGACTAATGCTGTTGGAATCGACGCCAATCAGCTGAAAGGATAAAAAGTAATTGAGTTTACTATCCAGTCAGTAATATTTGAACGTTGAAAGGTATGCACGAGAAATTCCGTAAGTACTTGACGCGTCATTACAGACAAAGATTTGTCACACTCGTGGTGATGTAAAGCGAGATCACACAAAATATTTGTCAACTTGCCGCAAGAGTTGTTATGCTGTTTACAGAACGAAACAGAGAGATGCCGACGGATGATATTGAGTACTTGAATTGTTGCAAACCAGATGTAAATACACATTTTTCGGGTTAATTTTATTTCCAATAATAAATTTCAATTGTAATGATAATTTTCAATACTATAGCGTGTTAATAAACCCAACACAAAATGGGATGTTCCAACGCAGACACTTTGTGCATTGATCGATTTTGCTTAAATGAATTTCGTGACCAGAAAGTTACTCAATTAACATTACTGGTTTCGGCATAGCCTTTGGTCAGACTTCTTTATGGACGTTCAAGTTAATTGTTATAGACATAATTGTGTTAATTGTCATGACGCGTCGAAGATAATACAATGAGGGTGCAAATTATATTTCAGTTAAATCATCAAGAGTAAATGTGCACTGAATGTAGTAATTATTTGGTTAAAAAACATTATGACGTCATTTCGAAATAATTTAAGTAAATATATAAAGTTTGATACTGAAAGTTTCAGCGGTCTACGAGATTGGGGTACTTTTTTTTGATTGCTGCACGAATCTGCAAAGTAAAATATTGAAATTTTTGTTGACATGCAAAAGTATAATTTCATAAGTATTTATTTAATTTTTGTCGACACGCCTGACCTCTAAATTTTTGTATTCACCCAATTGCTCGTACTATTACGTCGTAGGTAACAATTTAAACCAAGCCGCAATGACGCAGCCAGAGTTAAACACAGCCAAGGGAAATGCACAACGCACTCGAGTGGGTTTCCTGGCCAAGTAATCAAGGGCGACTTAATATTGTGGTTACGCGAAATTCACGCGGCCCCTTTATAAATATATGATAAATCTCGTGCTAATTGCGGAGAATTCGGTCGTAAATTAGATCCGCATCGCGGATTAAGGCTAAGTTGCGAATGCGTCCGGCGTTAAAATCATCACAGGGCCAACATGAGAAAGATAAATTAACATCTTCAGCGTTATCAGTGGCATCGTCAGTAAGTTTTAGTGACGCCATTTAAAGTTTAAATCCCGCGCAAAAGATATATGTATACATGGTCCACCGACGGACTAAGTTCTTCGAGAATCCGAGGTTTTCCACTTGAACTCGAAGCAAACTCGATTACAGCTCGCCGTGTCTCCAACGACACTCATCCCCGCTGCCATACATATGTATTGCACGCGAGTCGCGCGCTCCAACCCCGACCAGGCTGCGGTGTTAAATTATCTCGACGTTTTAATTGCTTCTCCTCTTATCCACTTAATTCCCTCGCTCGTTATTCGCCACGTAAGGAATAAGCGCACGAAAAATAATCGTTCATGCGTATACAGCTCGCGCTTCTGCACTATACCTCGGACGGAGAGCGCAACAATGATGCGCGCGTCGTCTGTTCAGCACATCCTACCCCCTTTGCGGCGCCGCTGTTTCAACACCGCCGAAAACGACAGTGCGACCGCGGACTCAGGCGCGCGCAAGCTTATCCCGCGAGTGCTGTTTCATCGCCGGTTCCAATAACCGATCTTCCGCAATTTTCCGGGCCGCTTTTACGTGTTGTGCTACCGATTTCACACGTAATCATGTGCTAACGGTATGGGATACTTCATACCAAAGTGTTGATTTACTTTTTCCATTTTTTTTACAATTTTGAAACGCCTTATTTCTCTTTTTTGCCGACTATTTTTCTGTTTCGAATACGTCATTTTGTGTAATTTGTTTGAGTTTGATATCTCGAGAACGGTTGACCTGTAAACGTTTGAATTACTGATGCAGTAACGTGGAATTTCATAAATATTTTTATCGTAACAGAAAGAGACATTTGATATCGCAGTTTTGATGAATGTAGGCCAGCAAAAACTTTAACGATACCGTAAAAACGTACAAGTATTTCTCTATCGTTTATGCAAACAAAAATTCAATGACGAAATAAAGATTCTTATTGGTTAGTTAAATTAACACAATTTTTGATGCACTGATTTCTTTCTTTTCTCTAAAGAAGTTAATTTGAATAGTGATGTGTCGTGATCAGCGATTCATTCGGGAATCGATACGTTACTCTTATTTATGCACCAATAAATAATTTTAAATACAAAACAGCTTGGCATTAGCTTGATCTTTATTACCGTGATAAATTCAAAATTCACGTATCAACCGGTTCACAATTGCGTTTTATCGCAAATATATTTCACTCAAAATTGATAGTCATTGTTCCTGTTTTGAATTCAGATCCTGTGAAAAATTTATTTTACATGATTGCCATTCATTGTCGTGTTGAAAAACCGCGTAAAACTTAGTTTCGCGAAAGTTCTTCCACCTCATCCCGGTCACACCTTCTCTTTCTTTTAGTGGTACAATAATTCTTAATAAAACTGTCAGGGGTACGAGCAAGAAAAGAAATGACGACATCAACGAAATGAAACCACCCATTAAGTTATGGAACTGACGCCTTTTACCAGTGTGTTATTCGACATCCAGTATCTCTACTATTGTTTCATGACCCCTTTTAACTTTCAACTCTATACAGACCGCTTTAACCAACGTGACGATTTTTTGTGTTGTTGAAACATCGGTTTGACTCAGACTCAGTGAAAGACGCGTATCACAAGTGAGCGACAATTTTCACCGCGACCATGTAGTCAGCATCAACGGCCCAACAAATGACTCGTCGGTGAAGCGCATAGGCTGGAGAGAACTTTTTATAAATAGTCAGACAACTTTTTTTCAACGATCAATTCACTGAACTTTGCGTATTGTCTCGCAGACATTTTTCAACTTGCACCACCTCTAAGGCCTGACAAGGCGCTGCTGAAGACACATGTGGAGAACGCGGAAGGCTGAAGAAGCCTATTCTTAATGGTAATTTGTAATTAATTAACCTCGAAATATGGTTCCTAAAAAGGGGAATGAAAAATTAGAACATTAGTGTGTCGCGAAAAGAGACAAACAACAGAGTCTAATCACGAAGTCCTACATCCAGATTGTATCAAATTGCTGAGCTTTGCGCTCAAATGGTCATTTTGGAACTCGTTACGTAAGTTAAGTACGCCTGAGCTGAATAACTTTACTAAAAGAATTGTCTCTCCCTTTCGAAATATACGTAAAAAATGAAGTCCGTCGAGTCTCACGTTGAGACCGTTCTACCGTAGAATAGTTCATTATTTTCTGCAATTATGATGCTATCGATAGCGCTGCCTTTGTTTTCTTGCCAGACTCGAACGTCACATTAGGTCAGAATATCAACAATATACTTGCCAACTTCAGTAACGATAAGGCTGAAAGAAATATTTAACATTTACAACAGAAGTCAACACGGATGATCCGATGTGATAGTTTTACACAACAGCAGAAGATGTGACTCACTATCGTGCAACCTGTACATTCTTAACATAATTTCTGTTCCATTATAATGGCCAGAACTTGATTCGATCATCGGCTACCAATAAATTATCATTGTTGGTCCGATTGTATAAATCGACAAACAATTTTTCTTTACACGGATACTACCGTTTCATACATGAGTTATATTCTGTGCTTAAAAAACGATTTTTTCTTCAATTAATTGTTTTTCTATTTTCCTTAATGGATAAATTCTCTTGAAGTATTTTCCTTAATGAAAAAAGTGTTGACTAATACAAATTCCTGAAAAATTAACTAGAATGAAAAACAACAGTATGACTGTTCTTCAAATTTTTTTTTTGACACAAATTTTTGAAACAAATTTTTGAAACAAAAATTAATTTTGAGTTGAATGTGTTTGGTTTTGGGAAGAACATATATATGCCCATAAGAGAAGTGAGGTTAATGTAGAATTTGTCACTGAAAACCTTGGGTCTTATGTAAACAGTTCCTCGGATCCGAACGTGTCATCGGTGCATTACAAATGAATACCCATAAAGCTCAATCTACATATGCATGTAATTTTGCTGCTTTAATTGATTACAGTCACATTTCGACAGTGAGGTTCAAACTTGAGTATAATCGCGATGAACTGCTTTTAAGGAATTAATTAATTTCCATGATAAACTGTTAAGCACCTCAAGTGTTTAGTATGAAAATATTCAACTAGAAAACATAATACATATATGTAAAGCAAAGTAATAAGCACATAACTTTATATATATATAAAAAAACAAGGTTTATGGGTTTTTTATGTGTATGTGTTATTCTAATTAATATATATAGAGCGGTACAATACTAACAGAGTATTGGTTAATAAACGACGCCGAAAGTTGAGTAATATCAATTTTGTAAAATACCATTTTGACCCAGTGATGTTTTCAAATTGACAAATAACAATCGTAATGTTGATTTTTCCACAGCATTTCATCTTCTACCTGTAAAAAGACTGTTATATACAAAAAATGATACAATTCTATTATACAGTTTCAAAATGCAAAATTAACAATTAACAAACTGTAATAGTTAATAAAATAATTCTTTTACCCACAGAATTATGTGGGTATAAAACAAAAATGCATAAAACAAAAATATCCACTAAAATGTAATTGATTAAAACAATTATTAAATTTATAATCGTTAATATACGGGAGAATGACAAACAGTGAGACCATAAAGTTTTACTATAAAGTTGCATCTTTTAGGCATTCAAAACTCATTTTAAATTTAAAATTGAAAACGCTAAATTTTTATTCTAATCGATGCATTTTGTCACACTGTTGGCCATGGTATCCTACAGTGAGACAGACAAAATATCTTTTTTGTTGTCAATTTCTTATCAAATCAATTGAATAATAAATTAAATAAAAATTATAAAAAAATAAGTTGAATATTTTTTAATTTATTCGCAGTATCTCACTGTTGGAACAGTCTCACTGCTGGTCACTCTTCCGTAAATATTAATTATCATTTAAACTAGATAAACTAATTTTTACAGCTAGACAAAAATACTAGCTAAAAGCTGCCTACTTCGCCTCACTAGGGACATAGTTCGTGACGTTGCTAGTCTGTTCTATGGCTATATAGTTATCCTTGGCAGAACCCAGTAAAATCTGGGTAGTTTCATGTACAGATCTAGGCAAAATGTTGTCTCAAGTCTCAGTATGAGTACAAACTACCCAAACAACTGTTAAACAATTATAGTTTTGTCTTTTTTTTTATTTTTGTTTCTTATTGGAATCAAGTATATTATAATTTGCCCCCGTGTGTCACACACTGAACTTTGAGTTTTAGCGCATCTGAATTTCTCATTCAACATCGGAATAATCGTTGCATTAGTCTATTGTAAATCGTACAACACGGCGCAGCACTGAAAATTAATTGATTCCATCAACTCATTATTGCATTTCAATTCTCAACAAAATTTCGTTCATCTTTGAATAAATTATCATCCAAATTGACTTTCTTAATTCATAGCAATTTTATTTATATACACGATGAATTGATGGAATTTATTATTTTATTTGTTACCAATTAGTGATAATTCATTTTTTGTAATACCGCAGTTACTTTTATTCTAGATTTTATAATAAATGAATATATTTCTTAATTTAGTTGAACAAATAATTTTTGAATCATACAAATTATTTTGTTAAAGTCATTTCTATCACGATAAAACCTTCAAACATGTTATTTTCCGAATTTTAATATAAAAATTATGCATTTTTGAGATCAGGAAAACATTACACTGACATATATGATTAATTTTTACTGAAATAAGGCAATCTGATCCGTTTTATTTTTAATTTATTAGGTTTCATTCGCAGAGCTGGGGTTTTTCATCATTTATTAAAATTCAATTTAATTTTACTGTGTTAAATTCAATGGGAATTAATAATTTCGTCTTTTAGTTGTTCAAAAAATAATAAACAAAATAAAAAGAGTGTCAAAGAAATTTAAATAAAACGAAAATGATATTTAATGTCTACACTGAAAAAATGAAAGGACGTAACATATTTGAAAATAAATAAATGAAAAATTGAACTGATGAGTACCATTATATCTCTCATATAACCGATTCTCTTCCCATAACGTCAGGAGAGTGACAGTAAACATCCGACAAATCACAGAAACAAAAGTTTAATCGATATTCGTTTGATGAATCCGTCGATACTTTTGTGTTTGTGCAACATTCAGAGTGATGATCCTCGGGGCAAAGTAATCATACATCACATTTCACCACGGTTTAATGCACGTCACATAACTAATCAAAACGACTCCTATCTCCTTTTTTTCCATGTTTTATTAGAGTACGTGAAACAGTTGTAACAAATTTCGAAAATGGCCGCGTGTCGCTTTTGAATATGCAGGTTAAACAACTATACGACGTACCAATAAATACCTCAAGAAAAGAATTTATCGCCTGACTTTACGTGATTATCGATGATTTCGCATGATTTAACATGATCGTGCATAATTTTATGTCTTTCAATGAGTAATAGCTCTGTCCCATGTCTCGCAATAGTTTATGAATTTGATTGAAATTAACTGTCGTTCTGCATTTTACATTAACTTACAATTGATTAATTAACACTGAGAAACCGAATTCGTAAGAATTGTAAATTTTGACAACGTACATCGTAAAATTTACGATTTATTCGCAAAATCTACCAAAAATTTGCAGAAAGTACGATGTACATCATTATAATTGCATTATATGATGCAGAAAATTGAATTCTTAGGAATTCGGTTTCTCATTGAAAAATTAATTTTATTGAATGATTATCTCCTATAGAAATTATCAGTTATTTTATTAAATTATATCAGGTAAATGTAGAATATATACGAATGTATTTTAAGTATATAAAATATACGCGAAATATATTTTGAAATATATTTTTGACTGTGTGGGATACTACAATGATATTAATTCAACACAATAAAAGTTACTATTTCGAAACGGTAAAATCAATTAAAATTTAGTAAATGGCAAAATAAATAATATATGATATCAGAATCATAAGAGCGCCATAGATGTATCACATATGTGTCATACATGAAGACATGAATTTTTACTTGATTGTATTCTTCATATTCTCCATAGCTGATCGTGTAATAAGTTGCACTATTGTAGGTGTTTGAATTAATTGTTCAGTAATAACTGCCAAAAGGTTATAAATAACTCGGACTAGTTCAAAAAGCAGAGTATAGAAAATTTATTTCCGAAATTAATTTCCGCCGAGTTACTGTAACTGCTAACATCTCTAGCAATACAGAATAGTCACAGCAAACTCTCAAGAAATTACTGTACAACTTTCCGTTGCACGACAATTTCACACGGAAACTAGACTGAAATCTACATTTGATTCTACTAAATGAATTTGAGTGAATCAAGGTGCATTTAGATACATGCACCATATTTTTGCAACGAATCGCATAAATTATATTCCAGGTTTAGGTAACTTACAATATTACTTTCTGCTTTGAGAATATTCTCGAAAATCGTTAGTTTGATAGTAATTCTTACCTACGATGGTTTGAACTATCATTATTACTATATCTGAGGACAAATTCAACTTCATCTATGTAACAAGCCAAATTTTATAATAATGGACCTTTCATTCAGGTCCTACAATATTGTAACATAAACTCCAAGAAATTATACATTTATTTTCTAATTTGAATTTCAATCTTATTTCATCATTAAGATATTTCTGTGGCTGGGAGATTCCGAACTCCTCCGAAAATTTATAAATTGTAAGTACACTCCTCCGAATAAAAAACTGATATAAAAAGTATCAGGTAAACTCCTCCGGAATGAAATTTCTGATTTAAAAATAAGTGAGGTAAACTCCTCCGAATATTTTAATTAATACTTTGAGCAAACTCCTCCGAAAATATAAATGCGATAATTTTCAGATGAT
Source organism: Trissolcus japonicus (assembly GCA_030522925.1). Lineage (NCBI taxonomy): Eukaryota > Metazoa > Arthropoda > Insecta > Hymenoptera > Scelionidae > Trissolcus > Trissolcus japonicus. The sequence continues at coordinate 9,677 of JAPYZS010002115.1, forward strand.
TTTGAAATGACAAAGTGTTATTTCATAGACCTATGAAATTAAGTTATGAAATATTTTCGTTGCAAGTATACAAACGTACAAATATATACAAGTATTGACAAGGTCGAATGCACTAGTTTGCGCTTATCCGTCAGTCAGTGAAAATCAACGACATTTGAATTCTTTAAATTTGGCAAATTTTAACTAAGTGAGTGTAACTAAATTATGCATCCGTTGTAAATTATTTATATTTTATACTTTGGTAATTTATACTTGTGATCTCGTTGTCCAGGTAAAGGACGCTCACTTTGGCAGGAAACACACTCAATCGTTCGGTTATTGTGAGGCAAATTGTGAGTTTGTTTTATATTTTTTTATATGAAGTTTTTGAAGTTTATATAGATAAACTTTTCTTGGGCATTTTTGGCATCGAAAGTAAAAATAAGTTCAGTATTTAATATTTGCGATCTTGTTATCCAGGTAAAGGACGTTCACCTTGGTAGGCAAAACACAATCGTTCTGTTATTAAATCAGTGTAAGTTTTGTATTGGACTGAATTTTAATAGT